>RXPK01002366.1:0-66870 GCA_004143645.1 Protaetia brevitarsis | reverse complement strand
GGAGCAACAGCTGAAGGAGGATCCACAATTCACCTACCCCTGGATCTCCTCACTATCGTCGGATAACTCCGATATAAATTATAATTAACGTGGAACGGTAATTTATAATTTAAGACGTTACCGGCAGCGTCTAATTTATACTGTGTAGGTAGGTACTCCTGGTTCGTGCTTGGCCGGAGGCGGTCCTTTTGATTCCGAGAAGACCCGCGTCGTGTCTGTATCGGAAGCAGTTTGAGCAAAAGAAATACCTGCATACTAATACTACAGAAACTATTGCTCTTCTGGATCTCGAAGATTCTTAGAAGAAAATAATCTTGCAAAGGTGGGAATAATAATAATAATAATAATAATAATAATAATAATAATAATAATAATAATAATGCATATATTTTCGCCCAACAGATATAAAAAAAATCCAAGAGGACAATACAAAGTGTGATACATTCCAATATACAAAAGACAGTAACATAACGTGCAAGAAGTAACAAAATATTATGATGATAGAGGGAAAAGAAAGTGATAAAAGTAAATTTTTAAATAAAATGGTAGTTTGTGAGCTAGTAAAGCCAAATAAATTGAAATTTAATTAAAGATATTGTCCATTAACATATTAGCGTCCCGCGCACAGTGAAACAAAGGGGCTCGCTCCAAAATGTTTGTCCTAGGAGTGGGCAAGAAGAAGGTGTCCGAAGTTCTCGAGGCCGGCCGAGGCACCAAAAATCCAAGACGAGCCAGAAGGTCCGAAGAGTCGATCCGACGGTTTCCGAGATTCGCAGCAAACAAGGCACTGGCACGCCGCCGCCGCTCACTCAGCGATTGGAATCCATGCTTGGTTAGTAGTTCGTGATACTCTACATGCCTCTCAGGATACATTCCATCAAGCTTAAAGCTTAGAAACTTTAAAAATTTCCGCTGAACACGTTCGATTGTATTAGCATGGACATTATAAATGGGATACCATATAACTGAGGCGTATTCAAGCTTACTGGCGACATACGCAAAATACAATGACTTAATAGCTGGTATATTGCTGAAGTCTCTAGCCGTTCTGATAATAAATCCCAGCGCCCTGTAGGCCGAACCCGCAACATCCCGTACGTGATCTGAGAATGTTAATTTTTCATCGAAGATGACACCCAGATCTCTAGTTGATGTCTGTTTCTGTAGTAATTCATCTCCAATGGAGTAGGAAGACTGCATGTAATTTTGTCGTCTTGTATAAGACACGAAACAGCACTTTGAGGCATTAAGTGTCAGTCTGTTCTCCACACACCAAGAATGAATCTTATTTAAGTTTGACTGTAAGAATCCGACATCTCCATCGTCAATGATTCTGTGGAAGATCTTCAGATCATCAGCATAGGCCAATACAGGGCAGTCCAATTTAGCAATTAAGTCGTTTATAAACAAGACAAACAGAAGCGGGCCAAGATTTGATCCTTGAGGTACACCCGAAGTGGATACAAACTCGTTTGATCTAAACCCGTTATAGTAGACATAGTTTCTCCTACCCGAGAGATACGAGTTCATGAAACGGATCAGCAAGTTGTTAAAACCAATGCCGGAGAGTTTTTTTAATAATATGGAATGATCGATGGTGTCAAAAGCTCGGCTGAAATCCGTATAAATAACATCTGTCTGTCCACCCTCATCCATTGTTTCAGCTACAGTCTGAGTGAGGCAACACAAGTTCGTGACTGTCGATCTTCTAGGTACAAATCCATGCTGATGGGGCGAGATAATGCAGTTACATTTAAAAGACAAACTCCTCTGAATGACGGACTCAAAGACCTTTGCAAATATCGAAATAACAGCAATCGGGCGATAGTTATTGATCTCCTTCCTTTCTCCTTTCTTGAAAACAGGACAGATTCGAGCAGTCTTCCAACATTGAGGGAAAGTAGATGTTCGTAATGACAGGTTAAAAATGACACACAGCGGGCTAGCAAATATGCATGCACAGTCTCTAACCAAGTACGATGGAACAGCATCATCACCAGTAGTGGACTTGTTCTTTAAATTTCGGATGCATTTATAGACGTCATCGGGCGTTACTCTATCAAGAGCTATCAATGGATTATTAGATCCCGTATCAAACAAGGAGTCAAAGTTAGTTCTTGGCAAGTACACTTTGGCAAATGAGGAAGCGAAGGCGTTTACAATATCCTGTGGGTCAGCGTACTCGCGATTATCCGCCCACATGGCACCCGGAATCCTGGATGTACCTGTCTTCGAACGTGCAAAATCCCAGAGAAGACGAGGGTTAGTAACCACCTCCTCCTGCACTGATTGACGTACTGACGGTAAGCTTGAGATATTTCGATTTTGACAGTTTTTCTTATTCTTTGAAATTCGGATTTGTAAAATCCACTGTTGGTTGACTTCTAGTGGAATCTAGAATCTATGCAGTTTTAGTAGGAAAAATAACTCGAAGCAATTCCTTTGTGGACTCTTTTATTTGTATCTAATAAAACGCCGATTGGTATAATCTACACATTTCAGGCTGGATTTTATACTATTGCAGATGTGCGCTAGAGAGATTTTGAATGACAGCATCAGACAGAAATCAACACGAGAGAGAAAGCCCAGCTGATGGTCTAGTGGCTTGTACGCTTGGCTATCAGTCGTTGAGTCCTCAGTTTGAGCCCGACGGACTGCTTTCAGAGTGAGGTTTTCGTGGTTTTCCTCACTCCTTGGCGAATGCTGAGAGACGAACATCTTAAGTCCATGATACATAAAGCTTGAGATGTGAGAGCGATGGAAGTGGGTTTTATACATCCGATGGAGCACTGAGCAGAAACTAAAGTTAGTTTCTAATGCTATTCTTCCTGTGATTGTTCTTGCTAGTATGGTAATTCCCACAATAGCCTCCCCTGGTGGCATTCTACCTGCTGATAACCCCAGCTCAGCTTAGAATACCAATTATGCACTCCTATTGCTTTCAACAGCACCTGACTCTCACCAACTTTTTTTTATGTATTTGTTTGGAGATATGAATAATGTATATATGAAAAACTCCCGAGCACACAATTCAATGACATAGATTCTAGCCTGAAAAGTGTTTGTGTGTTATCCAGGATTGCAGTATTTCCTGGCTCTTGAACTATGTTTTAAACCAAGAGGTAATAATAATAATAATAATAATATACGTATATTTGCAATAACACCATTACAGAAAAGTCGAAATAAATTGTTTATAGAAGTTTCTACAGATGTCAAAAAAATATATATAAATATATATAACATAAAGATATAAATAAAAAAAACCAAACTGTATACAGACAGAAACAAACAAACATTGAAGAAAAGGAAAAAAAAAACAGTATATGTATATATATAAAAGTTAGATGCATGGATGTGCCAAAAAATCCTCGATTTCGTAGTATTCTCCCTCGACTAGCATGCGCTTAACCCTGTGTTTGAAGGCTCCAAGAGATAGACTCTTCAGATGTTGCGGAAGGTGATTATAGAGTTTACACCCCAGAAATCTGCCGCCGGTTGTGTACGTGTCAGCCTATGATATGGTGTTCTTAGTGCGTTACGATCACGGGTGTTATATGTGTGATTATCTCCGTTCGTCCTAAATACCTCTTTATTTTGATGGACAGAATATGTAAAGTGAGGGGAGAGTGAGTATTTTCTGATTAATAAAATATGTTTTGCAGCTTTGTCTGCTTTCAAGGTCACAGAGATATCTTATTGCTCGTTTTTGTAGGATGAAGATTCTCTGCGATCCAGTTGTCATTACCCAGAAGATCAGTCCATACCAAAGGTGAGATTGGAAGTTGGCAAAATATGCCATCCTTGCAGCATCTTTGCCGGCGATGTGCTTCAGTTTTCTGATGGCAAAAGAGCAGATGTTAATTTATTAGCCAACTCATTTAGCTAACTCCTGCCATGTTAAAAGAGAGTCTACCGTGATGCCCAGAAATTTTATTGCCGTTGATTCACCAGTGGTCTTAGTTGAGAAATGTAAGTTTTGTGTTTTGTTTATATTTACTTTTAATTTGTTGGCGGCAAACCAGTTTTCAGCCTTCTGAATTGTCTGTCTTGAATTTTGTTGCATTTTTCTTCGGATTTGGATGCGTGCACTAGTAGTGAGGTGTCATCCGCATACAGGCATATCTGAGCTTCACTAATATTAGACTGGAGGTCATTGACATAGATGATAAATAGCAGAGGACCTAATATTGACCCTTGGGGGACCCCGTGAGATATAGTCATAAGCTCGGATGAAGTATTATTCCATTCCGTTAGTTGTGTCTATCGGTGAGATATGATTTTAATGAATTAAGGGGTTGTCCTCTCATGCCATAATACTCCAGCTTATGTATTAATATGTGATGACTAACCGAGTCAAACGCCTTCGATAGGTCCAGTAAGTTAAGTTCCGCATGCTCACCCTCATCAAACGCCTTATATATGGAATTTACCACTTGTAATAAACCACTAGCAGTGGAGATGCCCTTTTCTATAGCCGTGTTGTTCAGCGCCTGAAGAATCATTTGTGATCAAAGAGGTGTCCGGCCTGGTCACTGTTTTGTCGTTGGCATCTCCATTCCCACATTCTCTAGAAAAGAAGATAGTGAAGTAGGCCTCGGCATTTTCAGCATGTTGTCAAAAGTATCCGCTTCCAGCAACTCCTTTTTTCAAAACGATGTGCAAGAGCGGCAAATTCAAAGTTTCCAATGCCAATGACAGAGTGGAAGGAAAACATTGCTTGCATAATTGCTTGCTGTACTTGCGATGCTTTTTACGAATGTAAGTTTTGCTGCAGCTCTCTACGTTAGTGACGACATAGTGTCTTCCACCGCCACACTTCATACTTAATTGAAATTGATCACTGATTCGCCTAATTTTGAAGATAGCCTTCAAAATTTTCCACACACTCTTTGATACATCTACAAGGACAGCCTTGCCTTGTGAATAATCTTTTCCAAACGTAGCTCCTAAGCCAGTATCTCACCAAATTGGACGCCTAAATATTTTATATTATTTGTAAATGTAAATTTCACACCAAGTGTTCTATTCTCTTCTTCATGGTGAATCTTCAAGTTGCTTCTATGAACGATCATACAACACGAAACACGATTTTCGCTTATGTACAGGTTTGTATGGGTGTCAATGCCTTAATGGAATTCCCGTGGAACTTCTTCATCATACAGTTTCTACATCAAATAACATGTTTTCTCATGCATTATAAATACAAGAAGAAACGTAAATCAAGGCTTCTGAACTTAATACGAATGCAAAGCCTCAAATAAGTTAGATGTAGCTTTATCGATGATTGGAAAAGAATCAGATGATTTGTTTTTTTTCATTTAGATATAACTTTTTTAATTTTATTGCAAAGAATGAATATTTTAGATTCTCTTTTTACCTTTTTTTTTTAAAAAAGAAAAAGTTCTTTGCTTTTATTAGGATGTTGTTAGATTAAACCCCTACAGATTACTGATACTACTTTTGCAACCTAATAAAGACAAACATTAATTCATTCCTTTGCAACTCTAAACTCATGTAAATATTAGTCCTTAGATCTTAGATAATGAAGCAAACTTTTATACTAAAAATTATTCATACAACCACAGCGGGAAGCCTGTTCTTTGCATATTAATTAGATACTTTAAAAAAGTTTCTATCTCAAGTAAGAGACGATGTTTTTGACACCGCAGGTCGACACTTCCTGTTACGGGATCTGTTTTGAATATTTGTTAAGGCATGTCGGAGTTATATGAATAGAAGAAAAAAAGGAAGAATATTATTAAAAACAATTTATCTAATTACCTGTTTGATTAAAAAATAAGGCATTCCAACTAATGAAATTCCACGTTGAGGCACAATTCTACAGCTAGTTTATTTAATCTAGTTTCAATGCAAATAACAGTTACTTGTGTACCATGGCGGTAAAGTGACAACCGCAAGTCTGTATGCATATTATAGATAGTAGTCGAAAAAATATTGTATGCACTACGGCAGTAATGGGTATTTTATTTATTCTAGTTTCAATGGAAATAACAATTTCTTATGTACCAAGGCAGTAAAGTGACAAATGCATGTCTGTGCGCATATTACAGATGTATCCAAAAAATATTGTATGCACTACGGTAGTAATGTGTATTTGTGTATTTTACTTATTCTAGTCTCACTGCAAATAACATTTACTTATGTACCAAGGCAGTAAAGTGACAAATGCATGTCTGTGCGCATATTACAGATAGTAGTCCAAAAAATATTGTATGCACTACGGCAGTAATGTGTATTTGTGTATTTTACTTATTCTAGTCTCACTGCAAATAACATTTACATGTAGCAAGGCAATAAAGTGATATTCGCATGCATGTATATATATTACAGGTGGTAGCCGGCAAAATATTGTGTGCACTACGGCAATAATGTATGTTTTATTTATTCTAATCTCAATTCAAATAATAGTTACTTATGTATCAAGGCAATAAAGTGGCACTCGCATGCCTGTATGCATATTGCAAGTTAGGAATACTTGTATTTTAGAATATGGGAACAGAAAACAAAAAAGCATTTTAGTAAACCAGTGCAGATTGCATCATAAATATTATTGTTTCATTTACAGTATACCTAAAACATTTGCAGAATCTCGTAGATTATATAGGGCAGATTAGAGTAGATACTTTATCTTACCTGTAACGCCCATATATTAGAAACAATTTTGAGATGGAGGCGCGATTTTAGATCATTATGAGTGTTCAACTGTTACACAACAAAAGTCTCCAAAATAATCGGTTTTACATAGATACCGTTCCTACCGAAAAGTTTAATTTGGGTCTGCTCCTGTGTTCGAAATATAACTCGGCTTAAATGGTTTTCCAAAAGCTTTGGTTGGTGGAGTACGCCTATTAGTAGAATGGATACCTTTTTAGGCAGTTTGCACAACAGAAGGAATGAATGATGAAGTTATGCAATATATAGGGTGGCTTATTTAATAGCTGAAAAATAGTGAATATCATAAATGTTTAGAAATACATACATGTTGATATAAATCGCTTTATATATACATTATTTTAAAATAAAACATGGCCTTATGTTTATTGGAATAAGTCTTGATTATTATTTAGCCAAACATTCACGATATGTTTCAATATAATTTCTGGTTAGATTATGGCTATCTTTGACAAAATAGGAATCTGACAGTTTGAAGTTAGGTTTAAACAGGGTTTTGATGTTGTGTTTGGATAAGATTTCCCCTATACGATCAGTAACACTTGGATGAAGATGGGTAGTGGATTGATGTGAAATGGATTGTGTTTCAGATGTGTTCGATCTGGGATGTGGTGTCAGTTTTATACTATGTTAAATCTGGTGTCCAGGGTAGTTATTCTTGATTAAGGTACGCGGGGTACCCCTTGATAAGGAATTAGATTTCGGCTATGACAAAGGCCTTTGGACTCAAGGAATTTATAATATCGTTCTATTGAGCTGGAGCCATGATTCCACTTGGACATCTAGAAAAGAAAAATAGGTGGATAGTAGCAAAATTGATAAGTAAATCCTGGGATTACAGTTAGTCCACTCAATCCGCGAACAAATATCTGAAGCTTTGGATAAAAGAATTAGTGCTGCCTGTGTAGGTTTGAGGATTTTGCATAAGGATTTGGAAAGCTTGTAGGTGGAACTACCTCATGGGTATTATCAATAGACTAAAGAAATATTGGTTTATAAATTTTGAGTTGAGTGTAAATTTAGGTGCATTGGAGTCGCTATAAAGTAAGGATTTATGGGAGGAATTGATAAAGGCTTCATCGATTTGATGGCAAACGTTTAATACTGATGCAGGATCACGTTTTTAGTAACTGTAGCAGCCATTTTAGAGTAACGATAGAGATTTTCTGTTCGGTCCTATGGCTATCCAGTTACTCAGTAGTAGTAGTAGTATGGAACAAACATGAACTTGAAATAACCACAAGCGCCAAAAAGGCTCTGATGGTGGGACAGAAACTTTGCAGGGAAAAAGTGGGATGAACCTAAAAATACTAGCCTTGGAGTATACAGCGATAGTGAGAACCGATCATCACTTATGCATCAGTGCATGGAGGCAAAAGAACTAATCTGGCACACGCGAGAATTAACCTCTCGAAAAGCGCAAAAGATTAGCATATTGTATGCATAACGGGGGCTATGAGAACTTGCCCAACAGCAGCTATCGAAGTAGTATTGGATTACCCGCCTCCATATTGTAGTAGAGGGCGCGCCAAAAAGAATCACACTCAGATTGGTCAAGGAAGGATGATTAGGCATAGGCCTCAATCTCCTGACGGTGATCAAACCTGGGATATGCCCCCGGGATGTATGTTAAAAAAATTCAGCTTTGTGAAGGAATTCATCATAAAGCTGAGTAACAGGAGCGAGTGGGATCATACCACCATCTTGAACTTGAATAGAAATGCCACAAATGTATACTGATGGCTCCAAAACGGCAGAGGGAACTGGAATAGGAATATATGGGCCTAGAACCACATATTTCGAAAGCTTTGGAAAATATCCAAGTATATTTCAGGCGGAATAATGCTAATTGAAACATGTGTCCAGTTCAATATAGATAGAAATTATCGGAAGCAGGAGATTATCATCATGTCTGATAGTCAAGCAGCCATCAAGGCGCTGAGTTCATATGAAATCAGTTCCAAGATGGTCTGGGAATGCCTAGGGAAATTAAATGAGCTAGGCAAAAGAAATAAAGTAACCCTCCTGTGGGTTCCGGATCACACAGGAGTGGAAGGAAACGAAATAACGGATAACCTTGCAAAAAAAGGGGCTGGAATGCCCTTTGTAGGGCCTGAACCCTTTTGCGGGTTAAGTAGTAGTACAATACTGAAGAAACTAAAAATAGAAATGGAGCAGAGAAAATCCAGCTACTGGGAGAATCTCCAGGGCAAAGTAAAATTCTTCTGGGTACTTATAACCAGAAGAGATTTACAGAATGCATCAACCTGAGTAAGAACAATTTTCGCATATTAACAGGAATACTTTCAGGCCTTTGTAGACTGAAAGGACACCTGAGTAAGCTTGGATTTGAAAAGCAATGTGAATGTAGATTTTGTGGGGAACAGGATGAAACACTCATCCATCTCCTCTCAAACTGCGTAGCACTGTGCAACTCGAGGGCATTGCACCTGGGAGCATGTGAAATCGAAGAGGGAGACTTACCTAGACTGGGGCCCTCTGACATCCTACATTTTCTGAAAGGAATAGGATTGGAAGGCCAGCTGTAAAGCAGCAAGAATAGAGGATACAATAGATCTTTTAGGTCGCAGTGTAACACCACCTTTTACCTACATACATACTACAGTAGTGTTTCCCTTGTCAGCTTTTAGTACAAGAGAATGGGATTTCAGGTATTTAAGGGCAAGTACTTTGGATTTAAGGATGTTAGGTTTAAGAGGTTTGGGGTTTTGGAAGTTTCATATCGAATAGAATTAGAGATTCTAATTCTATATCAGCGATGATATCTTCAGCAGGATTATGTCTAGGTGTAGGTACAAACAGATTAAAAATTGACAGATTCTTTCTTTATTGTGAACGCGCAAAAACGGCCCGAAATGGGATACCCTGTACATTTCATCTCTAATCCTCCAGAAACCTATCGAACTCGTAAAATATACACGTAAGTAATTTTTTTCTTTTCTCTCCTCTCCTGTTGTCTAGAGTTAACGCCATTTTTTTCTTTCTTTCGAAATTAAATTCAGACCTTTCCATCCTGCGACAGCCCAAAACATTTCCATTTGTTTCTCTTCCCTTATCTAGTCAAGAGAAGAAAATTCGATCACAGTATCATCACCCGTATCGAAATAAGCAAACGAGATCTCGAGGTGTGCCATGAATATAAGATCGGGATTACCCGTCACACACACAAAAAAAAAAAAGAAACAAAAAGTATAGAGCAGACAGGTTGTGAACCGTGTGAGCTGTTTTTTACGTACGTAGGACAGCGGTATAAAAAGATGAAAATCAGTGTCCTTATTGTCTGGCTTCGTGTGTTTGGAAAGAGATTCGTAGAGGCGCACTCAAGGTCGGTTCTGAGATATTCTGTATTTTAAATACATTTTCCTTCTTATTTACAATACGATATTTTTGGCAATTTTTTTTGCTTTCCATTAGTAAAAAAAAAAAGAGGTATGTTGTCGTTCTGAACTATTATTGGAAGAATTGTATGTGTGTTTGAGTCTATGTGTAAAGGGAAGGTGATATTACACTGCGACCTAAGAGTTCTATTGTGTCCCCTATTCTTGCTGTTTTAATGGCTGGCCTTCTAATTCTGTTCCTTTCAGAAAGTGTAGGATATGAGAAGGCACCAGGTTAAATAAGTCTCCCTGTTCGATTTCACATGCTCTCAGGTACAACTCCTTTGAGTTACACGGTGCTATGCAATTTGAAAGAAGATGGATAGGTTTTTATCTTGTTCCCAGATTTCTTTGCTAATCCGAGCTTACTCAGATGTTTTTTCAGTTTGCAATGGTCTGAAAGTATTCCGTTAATTAATATTGCGAATATTGCTGCTTACTCAGATTGAATGCATTCCAATAAACCTCAATTCTGGACATAGGATTCCCAGAACGTTTTACTTTATCTAATTCCATGGAGATTCTACAATAATTTGATTTTCCGTGCTCCATTTCGATTTTCAATTGCTTTAGTATTGTACTGTTGTTTATCCAAGAAAAGGGTTCAGGCCCTACGCAAAGTATCCTAATCTTTTCTTTTTTGCAAGACTATTCATTATTTCGTTTCTTTCCACTCCTGTGCAACTCGAAAACTACCAGTGGGATACATTATCCCTTTTGCCTAGCTCGTTTAGTATCCCCAGGCATTCCTAGACCATCTTAAAACTGTGTCAGTAAGCTCAGCTACAGCATCGCTGCGTTGACAATCACACTTATGATTGCTTCCTTCTTGCTTTCCGTTAATTCCTGCCAAATTGAGGTGAACGCATCTTTCAGTAGCGTCGATTTTGCTTCAATCGCCGTATAGATCCAAATCAGTATTTTTCGATTGCATCTCCAATTTTTGGAATCGTACGAACGATTTTCATACGAATAGCAGCAAAACAACTTCCGCTCTCAATTTTCGCCCTAGATATCCTGTTTTCCCTAACGTCGTTCTTTCCATGTTTGCCACCTCGAGGTGGGGGCAGTTTCTTAAAATAAATTGCGGAAAAATACTTCGAGTCCGTGAAATATTGGAATGAGATTTCCTCGGTGGCGGTTCTAGTTGTAGTAAATCGCTAAACCGACGGATAAATGCGGAACGGACGAACCCCGAAGTTCCGGTGCATGTTCGTATTCCGCGGAACGGGCAACCCTTTTTTTCCGAGATAGATTTATACTGTTCTGTCGGTGACTGGCACGATATAACGTGAAAATAAATGTTTTTAATATACGACTTTGTGAGGGTGCCGTGGCGCGTTCGGTTTACTTATGGCTTATAGCTTGTTTAGGGTAGTTTTTCAGATGGAGATATAGGGGGCGTTGTGGAGGGTTAAAAAAGTGTGGCGCAGCCAGTAGGATATGGTGAGGATTTTCATTGATTTTAGTGTTTAAATGTGTAATAATTATGTTGTGATCAATTTACTGCAACAAATCAGAGAAGAAGAACTGAATGCGAATGTTTCCCTTTTTGTTTCTTATTCATTTCATTACTGCAAACCTAAACTCAAAATATTTTTTTTGTGTAATTTGGTTTCAATCTCAGGTGCTTTTAGGATTAACTGTAGCTCAAAGGCTGTTGCAAAAAGATGTAGTAAGTGTAGTAATTAAAAAAAAATAATTCACCTCTTTTTTGGTGTTATAAAGGAAAGTACTCAGAACCGTTTTCTATGATCCTAAGTATCCAGTGATTTTTATCGTGACCTCTGATGATCACAGTTTCGCTTTCTTCAGCAAAACCTCCACTTTTGCCATTGCTTTTCTGGGACCGTAAATTTGTGTGACCTGTTTCTGCCATCGTAATAACAATCGCCATACAATTCCATGCCAATTCAATTTTCCCGTTAAAGGAGGGTTCCCATGTCTTACTCGAGGGTGTCTTTCCTTGTAAGAATGTGTGTACATCGAAACTTCAGTAGACACTGAAATGGGATCATTAAATTAAATATGGACTATCTTTTGTGTACACTTACCCAAGCAGTGTCATTGATGCATTACAATGCTCTTCTCCATCAACATTTCCTAAACGGATGTTGTAATAGTCAGAATTAGGGCTTCACGTTAAAAGAAATCAGAAACCTATTTCATTTATTTTATTTCGGCGGCACTAAAAGGCAAAACATCTCTACAAATAGGCCTACGCAACATAAAGAAGAGGAGGATTTAGAGAAAAATTAATTCCAATGTCTACACTGACAATTGCGCTCACAATTCAATCTAGTTCGTTTGAACTTTGCGCCTGTTTTGTCTAAATTTTAGTAACTTTTCCTTCCACATCATTGCTACCACATGTTAAATCCGTCAAAAACGCCTCGCACATAACCTCGAAATAGCACTTTTCGAACACTGTTTTTAGTACTTTGTTTTATTTGCTCAAAAAATGAATAGCCATTTTACACTCAGGAACACATGCTATTTCCGTTAGTATGCATAGAAATCGCCAAATTAGTGGTCCTCTTACGGAAGTATAGCCGAAAGTTGTACTTTTCCCCCCTAGAAATAATACTTATCACAATTCCATCAACGTGAAAAAAGAGCAAAAAAAAAGGACGAAAAAAGACAATTACTGCATACAATACAATATTTGGAAAATCGTTTGGTATCTTTGCAGTTATAGTCTTTTGAGCAATTAATAAGGATTTAGAAAAGTTTAGACTTTACTTTCCTAACTAGCAAACACATTGAAAGAATACACAAAGCACTTTTTTCTTACTCACTACCACCGTGTAAACACGAACAGCATTCGGCCAATAATCCACATGTGTACCTCCCTCCATAGTTACCCATTGTTCGTAACTGTCACGCTACGTACTGGCATCAGGCTCCTTTAGCCGCAACAAATCCCGAATAAAACTTTTTCCCCTCTTCCCTGACGAACACGTGCCTCGCCACGTACAGCTCCCTAAATCCATTAAGCCTCTCGGAGTTTCGATATGCCTCGGCCAGGCGGACGAAACGTTGGCCCCCGATCCAACCAGCAACTTCCACCCTGCCTCTGTGTCTATTTATAAAAAAAAAATGGCCTATAATAAAAAGGCGAATTTCGCCAAAGAGAGAAGTGACGTCTCTGGTAGTGGAAGTAGTAGATGGATTAGCGAAAGGATAGATGGCGCTTTATGGTTATTGATTGGCTGAGGAAAGGGGAAATGCCGCTTTTCGTAGAGAATTTATTTCTTCGGTAGCAGCTCGCTTAGGAGCAGAGTGCGGAGGGAGGGGTAGCGTGATGAAGGGAGCATGTATGGAAAGGGTAGTATTGATAAAAGATAAAATTTCAGCGCATTTCTTTTTGCATGTATAGCCTTGGGACGGGAGGAGATGTTGAGATTGGGGAGCCGGCTTAAAATCCAATAAATTTGTACCACCATAAAAGGTTTTGAAGATACTATGCTTTTTATGATCACGGCAAAATGTGCAAATGCCAGTTCGTTGTATAAGATCGAGTGATGAATGTTCTACAAGGCATTGAAGTGTCGAATGCCGAAGGTTGTACTTGCCTAAGGCGTGCAATAGCACTTTCCTCACGTGGTTTGAATACTGTTTTTTTTTTCGCAGTCAGTCCAATTTTAACTATAACAAAAATACTCCAAACTGTGGTACTGGTAATGCTGTAAACTTCTCCTAGACCCCTCACCACAAACTGCACTAAACTGGACGTACGTTTCAATAGCAAAGCTTTAGTGTTTCACTAAATGTTTAAAAATAATTAATATTAATAAATAAAGACATACTTGTGAGTGACGTGATAGATAGTAGGCTTACTCTGTCAAATATTTTTTGAGGGCTGTCAAGTTAGGGTCGTACTTTTCTAAATTCTTATTAATTGCTCAAAAGACTATAACTGCAAAGATACCAAACGATTTTCCAAATATTGTATTGTATGCAGTAATTGTCTTTTTTTGTCCTTTTTTTTGCTCTTTTTTCACGTTGATGGAATTGTGATAAATATTATTTCTATTAATATCTTAAGACCAGTTTCTAATTCATTTAGTTAAATTAATACATATTTAAAACAGTTTTAAAGTATATAAAATATCTTTAGGATCCGCTCTACAACGACGTGTATGTCTGGTTGCATAATCTACGTGTCAAATGTAAAATGTTATTTATATTATAATGAATCATACTAAAGCAAAACGCCAATGATAATATAATAAAACTATTTGGTTAAATTGGTTTCTTCTTGTATTTGACATATTCTCTTTTGTACGTGTTGCTGTGTACTGACTGAATTAAATGAAATTGCAAAATGAATTTAACAAGGAAAAAGAAAATTAAATTAGCTAGCTCAATAAGATTTTAAAAATTTAACAAAAGAACAATTAACCTTAGAGTTACCCTCGCGAATTAAAACTTGAATCTAACCACGAAAAGCAAATTGTGAGTGAATGAAATCAGATTCTCTTAAATACCCCAAATATTGAAAAGGTTTAATTTAAATTAAAAAAAAAACAGAATTTTTAACCCAACGAAGATAATTAACAATCAAATTTATTTTATATAAAATGGGTAAAATTACAAAGTGCAGAAAAAAACCGTGAACTAAAGGTTCTGGCCTAAAAATAAAAACTGCACTTGATTCTAAATTAAATATGCTATTTTCCTATACGAAGCAAAAGTTTATTAGTTTGATCAGGAAGATAATCCTAAATACTTCAAATTCAATCCACGTGGTTTCAAATTAAAACCAAACTAATTTCGTGGACAAACACTAGAAATCTATAAAATCGTAAACTAAATGCAAGAACAATGCTTCTACTCACCTAACCGACGTGGTAGGTAAAATAAAAATGAATCAGCAAAATGGAAGAACGGAAAAAATTAACTCTTTAAACTATAATGAGAAAATTACAACTAAAATATATCTTCCTCCACAAAAATAATAAATGATCTTATATCTATAATGTGTACACATCAATGTAATAACAATTATTACAAAATGATGGACAAAATTTTTAAAGAAACGAAACGAAATTTACTATAATCAAAATGAATTACAAAATGGCAACAATGATCTACAAAAATACGTCCACTCACGCTAACAGTCGACCAAGGAACTGCCTGACAAAATTCAACAGCGCAGTCGTAACAATACGAACAACGCAAACGCACAAATCACCGCCAAAATCTAGTAGAATAAGCGTTAACACAACCTAGCAAACGCTAGACATTTAAATGAATAGAATTAATTTAAAAAAACTTAACACTAAATTAATTAAATCAAATAATAAACTCTAACTTAATCTAAACAAAAATAAAATCTAAATCTGTGAAAATTCTCTCGGTAAATTGACTCATTGTCAGCAGAACGGAAAATCATGACAATATAACTATGCAACTTAAAATACACACAGCGGTAACGCGGGTAAACTAAACTACAGCAGTGTGTTTCGTTTATACTGGTAAATGTATTATTATTATTATTATTCCTCCGTCCAGTGTGACTATGAATTAATTTCAGCATTAAAAAATAATATAAAAATGTTTTTTTTTTTAAATTAATGTACTAGTTTTGTAGTATACTCCAGAAATACAAACACACAAGCTCACACCTTCTTTGCGTATACAATATCATTGAAATATAAATAAAACGCGACTGTACCCTTAATTTTCTCTGTCAAAGCCAAATAAACATCGAACACGCCAATTTCTACTTTCTCAGGAAATCGAATAGTTGAAATCCCCGAAAAAAATCACCAACCATACACTAAACGGCACACCATAAGTCAAGACCCGCATTCGTACACCTTCTTCCGAAGGAATCTCTTTATAAATTACCGAGTTCCGACCGCCTCCCGACCTCGACGGGAGGTAGTTCTTTCGTTCCACGGCTAAATGGGACTCGTTTCCGTACCCCGCAGTCAACGGCAACGGCGTAGTCGCGAGGTGACGGGAAGGTTTTAGCATTTTTCAAAGGACCGCCTTCCTTCCTTCCGAAACTTAACAATTGCCGACCTGTGCCGCGGCCCCAGGATGACTGGTGGGAGGAGAGAAATACCAGCGGAACACGAAACGTAGGCGACTATACTAGGGTCGCGTGGTGCCGGGATGAGATACGGCCCTTGGCGAAATGTTTCGTCGGATGTGTAGAAACGCGGGAGGTCTTGGATGTAAGACGAGGGATTTTGGAGATAATCTGGCGATTTCTAGGGGTTTTTTTTTTGTATTGTTTTTATGGTGTTAAACGTTTTAATTTCTTAGTGCTTAGAAAGAGTTTGTTAACAGTTAAAGTCATTAATTCCGCAAGTGTTGGCTTCAAACTGTTTTGAGACTGCCTCCAAAGGAAAATATAATTGGTATGGGCTTTGATTAGGCTTAATTAGTGAGTTAGTTAGTTTGGTAAGAGATAGCATCCGCATGGTTTGATTAATCGCCCCATCCACTGCCACCATTAGGGTCTATTGCTGATCGGATATTATCTTAGAGTTCAAGCAACAAGATCAGGTCCTTAAGGTAAGTAGCGCTCAGTATCTTGCTGAATCGGATTGTTTTCAGATCTTCTATAGGGAAGGATCAGCCTTTCCAAAGGTTACATACCTAATTTTTGTAGCAGCAGAGTAGTGGTAAGTAATATGCTCAACAGCTTCCTTGCCTTCTAAACGCAGTCGGCATTCAACCTCATCAGAGAGCCCGATTCTGTGTAAGTGCTTCCTGAGTTTAGAGCGACCCGTAAACGATCCCCTTGATATTTTTACGATCAAGTTCAAGCAGCCCGTTGGTTCTGGCATGATTAGCTGTGTAATGTAATAGTATCTGCCCCTGCACTACATTGCTAGAAACTAGTACAGATGTAAGCATAGATGTAGGTTAATATGTACGCATGTTTGAATGTATACCTTGTTTGTTATTCAACAAAGTGTTAAGCTTAACTAATATTTATAAACAAAGTAGACAAAAACATAAATGGCACTAGGATGTTTAAAATTTCATTTTACTAATTTAATTAAAGTATTCACGGAAAAAAATTGCGACAAATTTTACTATAAAATCATAAAATTTTACTACAACTTGTAGTATATTTTTCTAAACATTTGTAGATAAGTCCTGTATTAACATATATTACAATTTGTAACACTTATCTAAACATATGTGTAAGTCAAGCTTACACAGTATTTTAGTAAAAAGTTTAACAACCATTATTATATTTTCTTACAGCAATGTAACTATTAGCTTAAATAAAATGTAGTAACTGTTTATACTATGCAGTAATGTACGTCATTGTTAAGTGTAACAGACTCTTAAACAATGTTGTAAATACCGTTAACGTAAAATGTAGTAGTTTGTTTTTATATAATGTGTTATATTTAATTAATCTACACGATTGAGATTAATATATAATATACATAGGTATATACATTATGTATATTATACATTAAAGTTTGTGTGCTACTGCAGTAAAATTGAGTTATTTTACATTATACCTACCTACGACTCTAGCTATGGTTTCATCGAGATCCGCGCTGGTAGAAGAGCTTCATAAATTTGGAATCGTGATACACATGCATTTACGCAATATTTAGTCGAAGCTAACATTAAAAAAAATATATGTTAATCAGTATTTTTCCTATTACCAAACTTATTACACAAAACAAAGAATGTATAAAAAGAAAAATATTCACCAAATCGAAGCAAATAAAACAACAGTCGGTAGCACATTTATATTTATTGAAAATTTCTTTGTTTTCGTTACATAATAAATAAAACATATAGCAGCACCATTCAGGCAATTCCAAATAAAAATATTTTTAAATTGTATTAGCCTTTCAAAAGTAAAATTCTTATAATAAAGGAATCCATGAGCTTCGTAATCATTTTTTCGTAATGATGGGTTCAGTCAACCTTTGTTAATGTAATAGTGCATATTACGCCCTTTAATTTTTTTAAGATTATTAATACTAGTATCAAGTTAAAACTTATAAAGACTGCCTGAACCCACAAATAATTGTATACAAAACAATACGAAACATGTGTAGTGAACGCTACTAAAATAAATCTACGTATGGTTTATAAAAAATTAACCTTATTAACTTATTATTTTGTCACGTCTTCACACCTAACCTAATACTATTCAACATGAAGTAAAAATACAAGTTTCGTATGTTTATGTTTATTTTTACTAAAACTTACGAAGTATATCAACTTTTACGAATTTGTAAAAATATATACGTATTTAACAGCTTCTCAATTCTCTTAATTACCCTTTAGGTACTCTAAAACCTCAACATACATACATATATCATATCTTATGAATCTGAATGGATTTAGTTATTTGTGTGAGTTAAAATTATTTACTAAATAATAATTCATTATCACTATTAAGTGCCGAATAACCTTGGTGTGTGATTCCCAAATACATACCGATGTATGCAGTATGACTGCATAAACCAAGTGACTACCAAGAAACTTGTTCAGTCAAACAAGCCGATTAATATTACTAATTCTGCTAAATGTAAAAGATGCATGCAATTGAATAATGATGAAACAAATAGATATTAAACGTTCATACCATCAAAAAACAGAGCGTTTATAATTCCCAATTCATCAAACTTTCTTTCGCGCACTCATTCATCTTGATAAAACGTGTACAAAATGTCTTCTTACCTCCGCTATCAAACACAACGGTAAACAGCAAACACGGAAATGATAAACAATGCGCATGTGGAGATGCAAGATAGAGAAATGTGATGTCATCAGCCTTTTTACCCCCGGATAATGTTGTAGTGATTTACCACATACAATGAGATTCAAAAGGATTGTCAATTCCGCTCCTATAAATAATAGCAGGGTGTAGGTATATGCCGCGTGTTTGTAATGGAGGTTTGAACTAAGGCAGTGTTACTATACTATTGTTGGTGATATTAAATATAAACATTTGAAGAAAATTATAAGATAAATAAACGAAGGAAAATTACAATACGAACGCCAATGTCACTAAATGTCAATAAAATTGATTTATTGTATGAAATTTGTATGTAGCTAACTTCACTGATTAAATCGGTAATAAGTATAGATACATTTTTCCGGAAAACAGTTTTTTTCTTGCGACAATCATTTTGAATCTCACAGTAGTTGCGTATGTCATTATTACAAGTTTTAAGACAAATTTTTAGAATTTGTCAGTGGAGCAGTAACAACATTTTGTAAGTAATTTATTAGCAGCTTTGCCTTAATTTTAGTAAAGTTGTGTCTATAATGTAGTTGCATTATTAGCATTACAAATTTGACAGTTTTTTTGCTACAGCAGTGCGAATAAGAAGATTATAAATGTAATAAGGGTAACTACAAAAAGTTATTTGCAAAATTGTAATAAGTAGTACATACTTATTTTTTTCCGTGTTATATTTGTATCATCAGCATACAAAAATAAGGAAAATTTGATAAAGTTAAGAATGTCATTAATAAAAATAATAAACAAAATAGGCCCCATAACAGATCCTTGGTGAATTCCTATGGTTGAACTTGTTATCAACTAATAGAGGGTCCTCTACAGAGACATCGTCAACCATCTAGGCAATATTTGAGCGTGGATTCGTCCTACCAGTCAAGTCGGGTATTATAGACCATGCTTCACGAGTTCAGTTTGTAGAATTGGACAATCTGTTTGAGTAGAATAATAATTTTGTACGCTTAACTAGGGAGGTGTGCGACTTCCTAGCGTCCTGATAACAATTTTTCAGTTCTGGATATTTTAACTGTAATACGAAAAGATCGCGGAGATTATTACTAGAGCAAATATATATATGTTAAGTCTAAAGTTAAGAAAATGATTCAAAATGCTTACGGTTTTCTGCCAATGTGCATAGTTTTCAAGTTCAAAATAAAGAGGACTTCAATCAACTATCAATAACTTTTACGTAAAAGAATAAACTGTTTCAACGAAAAATATGTTATTTCCGAAGAAACACGTGGGTTTAAAATTATATTACTTTTCAAGGAAATGCTAAATCATGTTAGCCATATAGAACTTTTGGTTTAATGCAATTTCTTTGCCTGCAATCTATTCTATCAGTGTACTATAAAAGAGTTTTTCCGCAGTTTCCCCTGGTGTTTAAGAGAATTTCAATCTTTCTTTCTACACAAGCATCGATGGTAAATTCGCTAAATAGACTATTGAATTATTACTGAAACTCATCATATTTTTTCAAATTTCTTTCCTTTCAAAAGCCCGTACTGTTCGAACTAACTCAAACAGGGGACTCATCTATACTTATATTAATTTAAATTTCAAATAAAATTGTTCTGCCAACATCCACACCTGCTACTCATCATTCCACCTCGCATTATGTATCATATGCTGATATATTCACCCTGTTTCCTATACAACCCTAATAGCGCAACCCATTTGGATCTGACAATAAAATATTTATGCTTGACTGGTTGCATAAAATACGCATCGCGACAGCTTTCGATAGACATTTTACCAGCTTAAACGGTGTTTAAAGATTATTTTAAACGTTCTATTTTATACGATGACACAGTAAAACTTTTATAATAAATCCGTTTATTAGATTAGATAAGTAAACAAATTTTGTCTTTTCATACTGCGGGTATTATAAATATTTTTTTATCGATGGCGAGAAGTCGATAACAATATTAAGAGTGTTCGAGTATATACTCTACAAACAGATAAGCCGTTATCGGTTACGGATTTTGACGCAAGGGAAATTGGATACACAACATAGACAACCACGGGCAGGCTTTTAGTGAAGTGTGATAAGTTGTGGCGTACACTTTATTGATTAATTGGCAACGGTGATTTCGATACCTACCATCAGATTCGGTGTTGTTACAAGCACGGAAAAATGCCAGAAACTACGTATATTCCTTTAGACGGATCAGGTTCAAGGTAAATACACAAATAAACATTAGCGACTTTTATAACTTAAGGAAGACACGGTTTCAATTTAATGCTTGACATATTCGCACATATTACTGATAAGTTTATCTAATTTATACTGTCTCTCAAATACATACACATATATATAAAAAAAACATGTTTATGTGAAAATTGTATTGCACATTTATTTAAACTTCCAGACAGAGATTATAGAGATACTTTCACAATTTCGTGAGGCGGTATCTGATAATTTCTATTGCTAGTCATGTTAAAATTCGGGGAATTTACCGTGTAAATAAATTCTATATTAGATACCATTAAATATTACGTAACACAGTGCAACCACCCTGAATGTTAAGACGCATTTGCAGTTATTTGAAATATCGTTTACACTATGCAAAAGCCACCGGCATAATATCTGACGATGGGTGTTCCACAAGGTAGTGTGTTAGGCCCTTTTCTATATACTATTTGTACAATTACCTCCATAGAGATGGTGATGTAGATTAATGATTAGCTGTAGAAAATTTAGTAAATCAAGTAAGGTAAAGTCAGGTAAGTGTGTAGTAAAAATTGCATAGTGCGAAGAAAATGTAACACTGTTCACATAATAAGACATTTTGATAAATTTTACACATAGAAGTACGTAATGTATGCTCAGTTGAAAGCCTTCAATAGATACGCCTTTTATAATTATCAACGGTTTACTAGAAAAAAAATAAATTTTAAACACTGTCAATACTACACACTTACCCAGCAAAATGCGGCAAGTGTGTAATCGTTCCGCATTTTATATATTAATAGCATTATCCTTTAGTTCGGCCAAGAGTGTAATACTAAACTGATGCCTGTTTAATAAGTTATGATATATTCACAAGATATTCAAGTTATTACAGGTTAGGAGATGCAAACTTTTGTTCGTAAAACTTGTATGAAGTTTAGTAAATTAGTATTATAACAAGAGGACGTCCGTATTTCAATTTTAAAAATAAATATAAACAAACTACACACTTGCCCCGGTTACACACTTACCTGACTTTACCTTATACAAATATTTTAGTAAAAATACTTTACGTATGAATTGCTGAAAAAAAAAAACAGGTTTATTGGATTTAATACTAACAGGCGAGAAAGGGAAATGCAACTAGATTTTTGGACATTTATATCGATAAAAATTATTTTTAATTTTTATGTAGATAATACTTTTTATTTCATTTGATTCTTCTATTGTACAGGGCGTCCCATCGAAAACTGGCTCTTGGATTACTTACAGCTTTATTTTTGATTTGAGGAAAAAGTCTCTTAATGCAAAAGTTCTACAATATTCACTGCTGCATAACCTAAAAATATTTTTGACTATACAGGCTGTTCCAAAAGTAGGAAACGCGTACTTACTCCATTATTTTAAATTCTACGAAAAAAGTAAAATAACATCACTTTATACAAGCTACTATAAGCCTATTTTTAATAATAACGCTATTATTTATGCTTTTGTTGAAAAGGGCCTTGCTGCAAGCTTTTGATTAAGGCGGCGTAGTTTGTGTATGCATTTGTTTTAGGTATTGATATTTTAAATATCATAGATTCATTTATTCATTCATTCAGGTTAGGGTGGGCACTTGATGTCCGGGCACTTGAGCTTGGTGCTCATTGTACCATCCCTATTGATTCTCTTATTTCCACTCGAGCAGCTTGGTGTTCTCTATAAAGCCAAGTATCTTGCCCAGTGGAAACTTGAGGACCTTCGAGGGCTCCAATAGATCTCTCCCTAAATATTTCTGCCTGAGTACCTTCAATTCCTCGCATGTGCAGATTACATGTAAACTCGTTTCCTCCTGTAGTTCGCATCTTCTACACCACGGTTCGCTTACACGGCCTGTGTTGTATAGATGCTTTTTCAGAGGGCAGTGTCCAGTTACCAACCCAGTAATGGTTTTAACTTCTTTCTTACTGCGCTTGAGTAGGTTATCAGAGAAACTACCATCCCCACCCCCATTCAGCGTTTTGGTATGGAGTTGACCTTCAGTCGACCTCCATTTCTTTGTACTTTCTTTATCTAACCAGGTCCAGATCTCCCTTCTTGCGGAATCCTTAGTAATCCCACATACGGGCTCTGGACCCATGAAGTGTCTCTTAGAGCTCTCCTTGGCTAGTTCATCGGCGATTACGTTGCCCTTTATATCCTCATGTCCGGCACCCAAATCAGAGACACCGTGTTGTCTCGTGCCAAAAAATATCATAGCTACTTGCATACTTAGCTTGATACAACAGTGAAACTAAAATCAATATAATTATATGCAAGTGCCCATTATAGTCCTAAACGTTTGCTTCATTTTAGCTGAAGGTAACTTGATTTTTTTAAATAGCAGCATATATCTTTGCTTATGCTAAATTAACCCTTGCGCAAAGCCTTTTAAATTCACACCAAACATTGGTGATGAATCATGCAGGCTATTGTAGATAATTATTTTTAAATAATTCCAATGAATTTTCCATTAATATTCAAGTCAACTTAATATACAAAATGAAGCCGGAAATTATTAAACATGCATTGGCATCAGATCATAAAATACAAAACTAAAAATACTTGTTTTTTAAAATAGAAATAATTTGATGTCATTCGTCTATGATTAAGAGAAGCTATATTACTTTGTAACCATTTCGTAGAATTGTTGAAAAAAAACTATTCCAAAATTTGCAAAAGAGGGTAGAAATAGCGCCCAAAGGTTAATAGAGCTTAATTTTGGGTAGATCATCTGTACAGCGCGCTGCAAAGGAATGAGTAGCCTATTCTCACTGCATACAAGTCGTTAACAGTTTGTGTCAAGCTGACAAAAGAGAGAGAGAGAGTAGAATTTTGCACCCGACCGTCAGCTACGGAGTACGAAAATGAAAACTTTATTTCAAACATTTGCATCAGCGATGAATTCACATATATTGTTATCAGGATTTATCAAAAAACAACTCAATACCTAGGTTTTGAGAAGCCGCCTGAATTTGTTGAAAGGTCTCATTACCCCCAAAAAGTAACCGTGTGGTGTGCTGTTTCCGGGCATGGAATAATTGGCCCATACTTTGTGGAGGATGAACATGGCAGGCATACAGTTAACCATCAGAGGTACAGGAAAACAATTGTGACTCCTCTTTAGAAGACCTAAGGCGTTTTTGCTGTGCCAGAAATCTACGTATTGGACCTGAGTTGTTTCAGCAAACGCATACTGCTAGGGAAACTTTGCTCATTCTGCAACGGTATTTTGCCGGACGTCTTATTTCCAGGGGAACTGATTAACCGTTTCTCTTAAATTCGCCAAATCTTACACCTCCTAATGCCTTTGTATGGGGACTCCTCAAATAGAAGATCTACCAGGATCTAGTGCCCACAATATTGAGGAATTGAAAAACAAAATTCGGCAAGTGTTGACGGAAGTACCACTCTCTATGATGAAGGCGAATAACTAAATATAATAGTAGAATTCTTTTAATTATTCTATCCACTGCATTTGGGAGTGTGGGAATCCTTTATTTGGGAAACTATAAAAAAAAAAAATTAAATTTATGATGTCTAATTAATATACAGAGAATAAGATCCTTGTTTTAACCAATGTATTTTATATTATTTTAATCTCTTTGAGATTACATGAAAGGTTATTGCAATAGATAACGATTTCCCAGTATGCAACTAAAATCTAAATATAATATTACATGCAACTATAAAATCTAACTTCCTACATTTATCTTAAAGTATGACGTTTTATATTAATTCTCCCGTCGTAGCAGTAAAACCGTGTCTAGTGCCAAAAACACAGAGAAAATTATAGTGTTTTTTAACAGACACAAGCGATTATGTTTATTTAAATCAGTTTATAGATAATTGTCATATTTTTTCGTTCATATAAATAACCGTATTATGTGGATCACAGTACAATAGACCTTCAATGATAAACTGATAAGTAGGTATTATCTGAAAGTCATGTGACAATTACAATGTTTATATTTAATAATAATAGATGCAAAAACCGTGTATGATTAATCATAGAGTTGATATTTTTATTCCTTCCTATCAGCATATTCATAACATAAAATTAGCAGTATTCTGTTCATTGGGATTCACCTATTTATTCCCAATTGTACTTACTTGTGCTATTAAAGTAGTAAATAATTGACGAGAATTTGTAACATATTAATCGGAAAATATCAACATAGTCAGAACAGAAAGTGTTGCGCCAAACAGGTGGTCTGATATTATGAAAAGTAAGCAACTTTCATAGGTTTCATTATTTATTGGATATCAGATCTTAAAAAACTGTGTAAAAATCTACTAATTGTTCATTTTAATATTTTCCATTGCAGTTCTAATCATCTCTATCAATTCAGATATACTAGTTAATCGATTTTAATAAATCGTCTTCCTTAGATGTGTCCAACTAAAACAAAAATTCCAAGGGGAATAAGATCTAGAGGGCCAACGTACAAAATCCAAAAGCTCTGTTATCGAAAAATTCCTACAAACTCTTGTTACTCTTGCCGAATCCACACTAGCATTGTCATTTTTAAAATAACCTAGCTGTAACTCGTCATCAAATAAATAATTATTCCGCAAATTCATGCAAGTTCTGCAGAAGTATTCTCAAATTTTCTTCTTTCATATATAAATATAACATATCACTAGCATATCCTTAGCAAGGTATGCCTACATCAGTCTATTCGCAGAAGAGTTCATTTTTATTACGCTCTACCTAAGTGAGGATGTAACTTCATCTTGAAAACATATTCTGGTCATGTTAACCGAGATGGTCTTATGCCCTACTTTCGTCTCCACCGGAAAATAGCTGCGACATTCATCTGGATGTCATCTACCCCTTTGTTGATTAATGCTGTTTGACAGACTCTTGACAGAGTCTTGTTAAAAGCGCCCTCTATGTCTAAGAAGATGCACACTGCAATTTCTTTATTTGTCAATGGATCTTGGATTGGACCCATGAGCTTTGCTAATGCAGTCTCAATGGGTTTTCCCGTTTGATAGGTGTGCTGACAGAGGTGCAAGAGCACCCGCTCCAAGATATCTGTTTGCATGTAATGAGTCTAAAAGCTTTTTCCAGCGTTTTCAAAAATAGGGTTGATAGGTCTGTGGGTTTCAGGTGCGCTGATGTCCTTTTTACCTGATTTGGGTATGAAGGTGACTGTGGTCCTTCTCCAAACCTCTGGAATATAACCCCAGCTCCAAATTACTCCGGATTTATCCGGATCTAAGATGATCCTACAAGCGAATCGTTCATTTTACGTTTTATTAGAAGATTTAACCCTTTCACTGCGCATAGTTTGAGAATCATGTGCATTAAGGGGAAGAAGAAAGGGTTAATACATCTATTTCAATCGGTTTTTTTGGCATTTTGTTGCAACGACTTTGTCCAGGGCTGTTATCCGCATTAAAGGAATAGCTACATCTTCTACCACATCCTCATTTAGAATTGGAGGGCCGTTAAATGACTTTCCCTTCAAAATAATTTCGATTCCTTTGAAGGGACGGACATGTTGAACGAGATCTTCATCATTCCTCAGCAAATTGATTTCAGCAATGCTTCGAAAAAAAGCATTGCTGAGTTTTCACTACCCATCACCATTTGTAAAACATGCCTCCAACTACATTTATCTTGGTCCCGTGTAAATGGTGTTCTGGGAAAAAATATGCTTTGAGTGCCAAGTGAAGACGTACTTTTGAGAAAGACTATATACGAAAAGTATACGACAATAAGCAATAAAGTTTCTATGAACATTTTACGAAAGCAGCATATTTCCTCATTCGGTTGAAGCCCTAGAGATTTACAATATCTTGCGCCGGCGAGTCCATTCCAAAAGGAGCAGTGCCTGGCAGCAAGTTTGGACCTGACAAACGTTTTGATGCTGCCATATGAGCTACCATACGTTGGTTCTGGACCTAGGAACAGCAGCTCGTTGGAGTCCCTTGCTAACGTGTCAGCTATTTCATTGCATCTGATCCCAGAATGACCTGGTACCCATCTCAATGTAACATTTAGAAGTTCCGCCAGCTGTTTAAGTTTTCTGTGGCACTCCAATACCACCTCAGAGTCTAATCTAACAGATCGCAAAGCTTTGAGGCCAACCTGACTGTTGGAGATGATTTCTACTCTTCCATTCTTGCGCAGGCAGTTTGAGATGCCCTCAGCATAAGTCTGGATGCATTAGTTAACATTACTAGAGGATTAATTTTTGTTAAGAAAAATGTTTGCTACATCGAACGGTTATGAAGGTATATGCGCATATTGACATTAAGCATAAGAGTGAAACTCGCCTCAGATAGCCTTGAGAAAAAAGTGGCATAGACAAATAAAAGCTTGTACCAGATGTAGCAAAGATGTGAATTTCAAAGATAATCGTTTTTTTTTATTAATTCAAATAAACAAGCAAACATTTTCTTTTATAATTGCAGAGGTTCCTGCCTGGGCAACCTGTCAGCTCTTGAGAAGATTTTAATCATTCTATCGGCAACCTTGGGAATATTTGTGATTGGCCTTACTATAGGCTTAGTCAACTGTAATAACAGTAAGATTTGCACACGAAAATACGTGTTTGGTAGGAAGCTTTTTTTGCATTTCTTTTAATTTGCAGGTCATAATGATGATGGCAACGTGACTACCATAGCTCCAGAGACATCAACAACAACAACTACTACCACTACAACAACTCCTTTACCAACAACAACAACAACAAAACCAAACACTACTACACCAGCAACAACAACAGCTGCTCCATCTACTACTACAGGAGCACCACCAGGTTTATCGGTCGCTCCAGAACCTACGAAAATAGCACAACAATCATCATCAACTCCTACAAGCAAAGTACCCGACGTATCTAGCGATGAATATCTTGTTCCAAAATTAGTAGAGATACCTACATCCAGCCCCACAGAAGAATTGGATGGTACAGAAAAACTTTCCCCAACTTCAAGTAGCACGTTCCTAGACAGGGATGAAGATACAACTGATTTAAAAACTAGTTTGGATGATGTTACTACTAACCCAAGATAAAATCAGACTGAGGCTTGAAATTAGCGATAATTAATATGTTTTTTTTATTTGTTATTCTATATAGCTGTATACACAGACATAGGTTTTGGTAGAATGTGATTTTAATTATTGTTTCTTAAAAAAAATTAATAAAATATGGTAATAATACCTTAAAATTTTTTGAATACCATTCACTATAAACATCAATTTTTAATGAAAGGATGCTCCTTCTCTCTTAAGGAATATAACCACAGTTTAAACAGCTAAGCCAATGGGTAAGTCATTGGGGTCTAAATGGCAGTTTGTTATTGTTTACATTCGTACCTACATAAATTAGTTTACTCATTCGTTTAATCTATTTATTTATTTCACCTATTTTATTAGTTTTAAATGACCCCTGCAGTTTTTAAAAAAAAGCATTTAATAAACCTTAATAACCTCCCTAACAGCCAGAAATATTACATAGATATTTTATAAATATTTTTCGTGAGAGGTTTTTGAATATATTTTTCATATTTTTTTCTAAATATAGATAAAATATTCAATTAAAATATTTATTCCATATTTTAAAATTAATGTAAGCGCAATATTTTTTCTAAAATAATTGTAAAATATTATTTATATGAAAATTGAGATTTTTTATGCAATCTATTTAATTTGTCAAAATGAACTAAAATTGTTCTTGGTTATTTAGAATGTATAACGTCGATAACAAAAAGTTGAAACATACATAGAGTTGTCTAAAAGGCAAGAACTTATTTTTTCACACTCACCATACAAGTTAATAATCAATAATTCTGGCATCTTTTAAGGCATACTGAAGGCTTATCAAATTAATCACTATTTTTTAATTGAAGTGTTCTAAATAAAAAACAAACGTATTTATCATAAAATATTATTTGAATAAGCCAATAAAAGTGAAAAATACTCATTTTTAAGTCTAGCCTTGGCTGGTTCCAGGTACAACCCTATGGGTTTTTTCATATCTTCGGTAGTGGCGCTCTCATGGCGTTTCCTTGTGGCCTCTAAAACAATGCCAATTGTATTAGATCATACCATGAATAAAACATCGTACAACATTATCAACACCTACTAATACATTTGGAGCATTTACAATAATTGGAGTGGTAGCTACATTCTAATACTTACGGTACTTTTTTTTTACTTTATTTCATAATACTTGAAAACATTCTACGTACAAACAACAAAACAACTCAACGTATTCTAACCTCTATTTGAGGTTATGACGCTTATCTACCGAGATGAATCTCTTAAGCAAATCAACCAGCAATTTATCTGGTAAATGCAGTACATATATAATGCATAAAATTCCTACAATTATATTATTAAACGATTTCTGTACATAGCGATATTGAGCATTCCAATTATCTTATAAATGCCATGACATGTTCAAAGTTTTGCTTACCTCGTAGTCACCACAAAAAGTAAAACACACCCCGCAACAATTAATTACACAGTTAACCCTAATCTGCCCTAATCGTATGCTATTATAAACTATAACATGTAACGGACAAACGAATGAAAACGTTGATGATACGCACGTGCGCGTATGCATTCTATGTACCTAATCCATAGACGCATAAACAATACTAAATCATACAACACCGGCACCGTAATGAATAGAGGTGTTGTGTTGACGTTCGCAACTTACAAATATTACAAATAATATAATACAAAACGCAGATATATTAATAGAAAAGTTACAGCACTCAACTTAGATACTAATTAAATCATATTAGATATATATTATCTAATTTAATCTTTAAACTATCATTTTAAATAGGTACATACCTACTTAATACGTATGCATATTTTACCCATTTTATATTATTCGTCCTACGCACCAAATGTACAAAAGCCAAAATTCAATCTTTTTTTTTATATGAAATAAATATTTACAGATATGCAAAGCAAAATATTCTTGCAGAGTTATGAAAAAATATATTGAGAAAACATTTGCAATAAAATATTATTAATGCTACATAACATATATATTTTTAAATGTTTTCCTAATATATTTTATGCATATTATATTAATATAACTAATATTCAAGAAAGACTTAACATTTTTTAAATATTTATAAAATATGAAATAAATATAGTTGGTCACTGGGGTTGATATACTTCATTTCTTAACCAGCCCCATAAACAATAATCGAGTGGCGTAAGGTCTGGAGACCTAGGAGGCAAACCAATGTTACTACCACAACCAATCCAACTCTCTGCAAACCTTTCATCCAAATGTTGCTTGACCGCTCGAGCGTAATATGCAGGCGCTCCATCGTGCTGGTAGAACATTTGGATTCTGATGTTTATAGGAACATCCTCTAGCAGTCCGTGCAGTTCATTTTCTAAAAAATGTAAATAGGATTCTCAAAAATGTAAAGAGCAATTAAAAAACCATCGATCGGACCACACCACACGTTTACCGAAAATTTATGTTGAAAGTTATTTTCCACTGCTGCTTGTGGATTTTCGTCTGACCATACATAATGGTTATGACAATTATTGATACCGTCACGGGTGAATGTTTCTTCATCCGTAAAAAGTATACGCGATACAAAACGAGGATTATCATTTATCCACGACAAAATTCCATACGTCTACGATGTCATAATCATTTGGTTGTAGGTACTGTACTTTTTGTACATGGTACGGACGTAAGCCTTGCTCGTGGAGTGTTTTTATCACCCTTGTTTGTGGAATGCCTAATTGAATACTAATTCTCCGTGAGTTGATAGTTACGTCTTCTTCTACTACATCCAAAATACCTTCTACTTCTTGTAATGGATGTCTACTGCCACGTTCAGATATTACGTTTAGACTGCGAACCTTTTTGGTCTCGCATAATTCGTTGAATACAATAATCAAAAAAAAAATATCTGAGTATTAAAATCGACTATTCATTGCTTTTAATGAGAGGAACTTTCCTACGAGTATACACACATCAAAACTAATGTGACACATATAAATTCAATTATTTCATCAAGCCCCAGGTATGCACGACGCTTGTATTTGATAAATACGTATAAATCCAACATAATTACTGGTCACTTTCGTTCGGAAATGAAACAAGCAGTGACATTTCGATATCTAGTTGGCTCTCAGATTCGATACTCGCTTCTGTCAATTACTGCTACTAAATCACTATAATTATCGGCCTCCATGTCGTCCACTCCGTGATTGATTCCGGATGTTTCGGGGGCACAATGCCGCTGCCCGGATTCGCCCGGAGTTTGGAAAAGGGTGGCGGGGGATGTAAGGGGTTGTGTGCGCGTTGTATCGATGTCCAAGCTACGAACATATAATTTTCAATATTAACTGGTGATACGGCGTGCCATACGAGTGATCTGCAAACATACTGGTACGCTTAATTGTGTCCAAATATATCGGCAAATATTCTATGCGGAAGTTAAACAGGGGTGGTTTAGTCTGAAATCGGGAATTTGGTGATTTAAAAATTTCATTGAGGGATTTAGTAAATTTGACTCGCTTGTCAAAAGATTAAAGTACAATACAACTGATACAAAAAGTTAGGGCGAATCTACAAAAAGAAAACAATACCAAAAAGGCCTTGATGGTCCGCAGAAACTTTGCAGGAAAAAAAACTGGGCGTGTAACCCAAAAGTACCATGACCAGTGAGACCAATCATCACTTATGGGGCAGTAGCCTGGAGCAAAAGAACTAATTTGGCCATCGAAAAAATCAACCTCTTTGAAGTGCATAGACTATGTTTTCCAGTATGGGGTTCAGAGAGCTCCAGAGCAAATACTTATATAAAGGAACCGTTTGCTACTGCTTTCCAAGGTGACAGCTTTGCTTAAGAAGGCAAAATTAGGGAGGATCTTTAAGGACAAAACGAATTATAGTGGACATCAGAAGATACTATATTTAAATTAATGCAAGCCTATTTTAAACATCCCAGTGTCAACTATTTTACTAACCCTAGATTAGATTAGATTAGGATTGGGGTGGCCTATGGACCTGTTTCACCGCGACCTTTTTAAATCTATTGTGACCCCCTTTTTCCTAGAGGACGCTCTCTAATTTTGCCTTCTTAATTAGGCCTATCATCTTTTAGAGCGGCTTCTTTATGTAGCTACTAGCTTTGGGGTTCTCCTCCCCATTATTAGAAACCTTGTCCTCGCTAGGCCTTCACATTGGCACAGCACATGAACTGGTGTTTCTTCCTCCTCTTGGCAGTATCTGCAAGTTGCATCATCTGCCAGGCCTATGTTGTACATGTGCCTATTCAGTCTACAATGACCAGTCAGCAGACCTACAATTATTTTGACAGTCTTCCTGTCTTTATTCAGTAGATCTCTCGTGAATTCAGGCTTCTGCTCCTTTAGGAACTCTTTGCCTGTCTTTGTCCCAGTGATTTTTGCCACCACTCTCTGAGCTGATTATGTATCCATTCATTGATGGATTTTTTAATTTGCGATTTTGTAGTGCCGAAAGAGGGGTCGGCTCCAACGAATGGCCTTGACGAACCTCATCTGACCAGCTCGTCCGCAGCCTCATTTCCTCTCACGCCCGACTGGCTAGGAACCCAGGCCAGGGTTAGTTTCCTTTGGGTGCCCCCAGCTTAGAGCCCACGCTCGTGGTTACTAATCCTAAATCATAAGTGTATCTCCCAGATAACAATTCAAGGTTTACACAAGCTTAGTTTAAGGTTGTCCCGACAAGCGAAAAAGCTTGTGATTTACAAAAGTGCAAGCTTGTTGCAAGGTTCTATAAAGGTTTCTAGTTGACACAGGATAAGGTTTTCATAAGCTTGTCTGTATTAAAAGCATACCACAGCGCTAGAATGACAATGTTGAGTCAAGCTTTAGAGAGAGCATGTACAAACCTTGGTAAAATTTTACGACAATCATGACGAAATAAGAATTGTGTATATGAAGGGGCAGAATTAAGTACTTGGATACGACGAGCTAGACTAAAAGCTTTATGATCACTACCTGCTTTCTTACCCCGTTTTAGTCAAGCAATTCTACTATATGGCGTATTGTAATAGAGTTATTATTGCTTAGGTGAAAGAGGTGGGTTAGTTACAGTGACCTCTTATTCAACATGTGGCCGAGTACTAATTTTCGTTGACTTTGAATATTACTAAAATATTCTATGAAAGATATAACCAGCAAATCGAAATCAAGCCGAACTTCGTACAAATAAACTTTATTAAAAAGCTATAATAACGCTAAGCATAATAAATTTTGCTGTAATTTTGAAACCTTCTTAGTTGTCGAAGCATTGTATGAATGTAGTAGGTGCAAAAATAATGAAAATTAAGTGGTTCCAAAAATGCTTTATTACAAAATTAATACTAAACAAAACTCAGAAAGAATTTTAGCAAATTTATTAGATATAATTTGCATTTTTATTATATGTAATTGCATGCCCTCCACCGTTTCTTAAAATACTAATCGTTTTCAAAATCACATCTGTTTGCAACAAGCAAAGTTGCTAGAATAAGAATAAAATTTCTGAGAATTTCAGTATTTAGTAAAAAAAGACCTTTACATTTTTATATATACTTATTTAGATTGTGTTTTTATATTTATACAGAAAAAACCTAAAATTGAATCTATTTTTCATTAGCATAGTGTTGCTGCGATTCTTTGTAATAAAAAAAGACAATTATTACAAAATTAAACAATACCAGATTTGGGAAGACGAGAAAAGGCTATCAGTTTCCCATGAGTCGAAAAATCGATATGAAAAGTAACTGCTTCCCCCGTTACTGTAAAATACACTTATATACTACTGGCATGTAATAACATTACCACCCTCAGTGGCGATTTGTGGTGACGTAAGTGGCAGTGCCAATATGATCATGACACCTAACAAGAAAGAGCTTATCGTTGCAGGCGAATTGCTGAACACGCCACCGTAAACCGTTGCTGACCAGTGTAGACGTGGGGGCTGCTTCTTCGGCACTCGGAAAAATAATAATAATTTGTGGCTATCAGTAATGAGGTCTGGGACTTCTTCCCAGATCCTCCCAGAGTAAGGTTTTTGCCATGGTTTTCCCTTACTCCGTGGCCATTGATTTTATTTATAAGTATATTATATATAATCAGTGTCCTTGGCGAATGCTGGGAGATAACGAAAGTCGTTCCATGGGCGCATTTAATAATAACTGATAGCTGACTGATTTACAGTAGACTCGCGATTATGTGAACTTATTACATTTTACCTTTTTTATCATTTTTCAAAAGTAATATTCGTATGGTCGCGAGGCTACTGTATTATATTTTTGTTATTAAAAATCATAGGGAAGTTATTTAGTTAGAGTAGGATCATTTCAATTGTTATGGAACCCATATAGTACTTAGAATAGGTAGCCTCGTGTAGTACCTTTTCAGGTGGAGCACGGGGTTAGGATGATTTGTAATAATTTAGTTTTCATAAATAAATAAAGTGTAGACATCGGGCGCGTTCAGTGCACCAAACCGTTGCCTCCAAGTAAACAAGCTGGGGACTACTTCACTGGAATGACAAGCACCAACAAGTGAAACACGTAACCACAGCCACCAATCACGTCAACCGCTACTAACCAAAGGTATTTTATATTGAATTGTTTAGTAAAAGTTTATATTAAACGCTAACGCTCAAAGAATCAGCTTTGAACAACATACTCAATAGTTTGGTGTGATGAACACTTCTATTGAAGGAAATCCATATTCTCAAGTTACCATTGAGCTTTTGTTCATTTTATTCAAAAAAAGACTTTATAGTCATACCAATCCTAATGTAATTTAATCTAGGACTTCTTTAAAATCTTCTTCATCTTTACCTAATCTAACCACAATAAGTTTTCCAACAAACTTTTCTCCCCTCATTTACTTCTACGACACTTTCTATCAAAATACCCCAATATTCCAGAATGCAGTTGGACACCACCAATTTATAACAGCTCCCTCTCATAACATCACGTGCTCACTTCCCTCATTTCTTTTTTTCATACCGCCATTCCCTGGCTCGCAAAAAGGGCCGATAAAAAAGGCAGCTAAAAAATCTACACAATAAATCGAACGGCGAGTCACCTCCAACCCTCCCCCGCCCCTTTCAACCCCAACGGGGAACAGCTCCGGCATTGATACAGTCGGTACCCAGTTCGATTCTCGAGACGATATTTCACGTTCGAATCATTTATCATTAAAAGTAATTTTAGAAGCGCCGTCGGCACCCAGCGGACGACAAGAGAGCAATAAGTCAATGGAAGTTTTAATTTGTATGTTTCCGTGCCGGTCCGAAAATCAATCTCTCGCTCGAGGGGGTCACCCCGGATGCCCACGTCTCGGGCGAGAGAAGAAAGTCCTAAGTGCGAATGGTGATAACGGGGAGTAAAGTTTTGGGGGAACGAAGTGGATATTAGTACGGTATTTTGGTGGTGGAAAATATTTGCCGTGAGTTATTTTTTAACTCTAAACAATAATTTTAATAATAACTAACAGCTTCTTGCGGGTTTCGCTGTGTGTCAAAACTTTCGCTCGACGTTTCGCTGTTCATACTGACAGCTTCTTCAGGATAACTGAACTGATTCTCCATGGTGCGACATTCTTCTTATTTACGCCCCTGGTGCATCCAACCGTGTAGTTTCCGCTCCATTGACTGTGACGGTTCGTAGTAGGCTTTTCCACCTGTTGCTAAGGTGGTACCCTTCTTCTGTGTTAACGGTATTATTCTTCTCTATTTCTATGGCTTCCCTGATGAGTCTTTTCCCGTAATTCTTGGTGGTAGTTATTACTTTTACATTCTTGAAATCCATTTTGTGTCCGGTGTCGTGCATGTGTCCTGCCACCGCTGATTGCTCGGTCCTTCTTAATCTTGCCTCCCTCTCGTGTTCTTTTATTCTTATGTCGATGGCTCTTCCTGTTTGTCCGACGTAGCACTGTCCGCATTGGCATGTTATCTTGTAGATACGTTCTGTACGCCCCTTCTTTGCGGTCGGTAGATACTGCTGGATCGACGTTGCAGTCCCGAAGCGTACTTGTACGTTACGTTTCTTCAAAATTCGGCCTACTTTATCGGTGACTCCTGCTATGTAAGGTAAACACGCCATCCCTCTTCGTGGTTCTGTAGTTGCCTCCAGTGTCGTCTTCTTCTTAGTGGCTCTCCTTATGTCGATGTCAGTGTAACCATTCTTCTTTAGTGCTTTCTCCAAATGTATCTTTTCACTGGTAAGATGTTGTTCGTCACTGATGGTGTCAGCTCTGGATAGCAATGTTTGTATTAATGTCTTCTTCTGCATCGGATGATGGTGAGATCTTGCATGCAGATATCTATCGGTGTGCGTCTTCTTTCTAAATACTGCGTGCTGTAGCATTCCCTCTTTTTTTTTTCTTAACCATAACATCCAGGAAAGGGAGATTTCCATTTTGTTCTTTCTCCATGGTAAACTTGATGGCTGGGTGCTGTGAGTTTAGGTGTTCCAAGAACTGTTGTAGTTTTTCTTCTCCCTGTTGCCATATTACAAAAGTATCGTCGACATATCGCAGCCAACACTTGGGTTTCATATCGCTGGAACTTAGGGCTTCTTCTTCAAATGCTTCCATAAACAAGTTGGCTATTACTGGTGATAAAGGGCTTCCCATTGCAGTTCCGTTCTTCTGCTTGTAGTATTTTCCTTCATACAAAAAGTATGTCGTGGATAAGCACAGTTTCACTAATTCAATGATGTCTTCTTGTAGTCCAAGTTCTGGAAGTAAGGGCCAGTGTGTCCTCCGTGGGTATGTTAGTGAATAGCGATATAATGTCGAAACTTACTAAAATGTCTGTAGGTTGAGTCTTTAGCGTAGACAGAATATCCACGAAATCTTTCGAATTCTTCACATACGTTGCAGTTTGTCCGGTATATGGCTTTAGTAAGTTAGCTAAATATTTCGAAAAATCGTAGGTCGGTGATCCAATGTTGCTTACAATCGGTCTTAATGGCACTCCTTCTTTATGTATTTTTAATAATAATAATAATAACATCAATTTATTGGCATTTACAAATTATACCTATGTATATACATATCAAACTCATATATGCCAAAAAGGCTATTCCATACAGCCTGGGTGGTCTAGCGGCTCTTGGTAGCAATCTGTTCTGCATCTCTTTAGGTATCGATGAATTCTTTACGCTCTCCCTTATTGTTTTTGTGATCTTCTCCGTTGGATGTTTTCTTATTTCCTTGTAGGTGTTCTCGTCAAGTAGTTCATTCATCTTTTTTCCGGTAATCTTCATTATTTAGTAGTACTGTTGCATTCCCTTTATCTGCTTTGAGGATAACGATGTCTTCTTTAGCTTTCAAATTTGTAAGTGCTGCCTCTTCTTCCCTGGATAGGTTGCGCTTCAGTGGCTTTGCTTTCTTTAATGCTCTGCTTACTTCTTGTCGCACTTCTTCTGCTTCGATGTTCGGAATTCCTTTGATCGCTGCTTCTACCTCCGTGATGATTTCTTCTGTTGGTACTCTTTTGGGTGCAATGACGTAGTTCATCCCTAAGGCAAGTACTTTTGTTTCGTCTGCAGATAGTAGCTTCGTTGATGAATTAATCACAACGTTCTTCAGAGTACCAGGTTGCTCCTTGATCTTCTTTTCTTCCATCCTTGCAAACTTCTTCACTTGTGTTGTTCTGGATTTCTCGAACTCTTCGTCGAGCGAAAGTTTTGACAGACGGCGAAACCCGCAAGAAGCTGTTAGTTATAGTTACACCGGCCGTGAAAGCCTACGCAGTGTTAAATAATTTTAATATTTTCCTATGTTCACTTTTGAAAACGATAAGTTAATGCATTACACAGAGAATATTGGAATAAAATGCCTTACATAGTAAACGCTTGGAATTCCTTTGTTACCGAGAATTATATCATTCCTAAAAATAGATTTCTCAGGAGCTCTGTACTTTGGAATTGCCTGCAGCATGTGCACTTGCCCTCAGTCAGCTATGTGTACTTTTCCCACCTTGCACTTGAGCTAATGCATCAACTATTATGACCGGCTATCTACTAGGAAAAGCTATACCTAAAAGCAGATTATTTTTGCTTGTGTTATTATTAAATATAAAATTACGATTCATTGATTCATCAATGTCTGATTACCGAAACCCCCTTTGCCAATCTGGGAAAGCTATTCAGGTCGCAACCCTTCTGCACTACAATTTACCGAGTAGCATAGCACCTCCATGTGTTTTAATGATGTAAAAGATTCCACTTTTCGATCACTTTGATTAGAGTAGTTTTGTGGATGTATGTTTACTTTGGGTGCCATTGTTGATTGTAAGGTGATGGTTTCAGTAATAAATAAAGTTACATTAAATTTAATATAAAATAGGACATGGTTGATGGGGTGATTATGAAATTTAGCTTTTGCAATAAGTATTTGACCAGCTTTGAGTATGACAGTCACAATTGTAAACTCAAAAAAAATATTTATACTCTCACACCCATCCCACAGCTTCATCGTATTGCTTCTTCATTACAGCAGAAAGAGTAACGTACCCCAGATTACCCCCTAGGTTCTTTTGACGTTAATCTGCAGTAGTTTCCCTAAACATAACCAAGTAAAATAACGTCATAAGCTGCGATTTTTTAAAGTTTTATAATGATAATAAGTTAAATAAGCCTGTACGTTTATTAATACGCGTTATCTTTAGACCAATACCAACTGCTTCATTTGCGACTATTGACTACAAACTTGGAGGGTATCAGATTAAATATGAGATCCTGTAATCCTTTTAGGACTTGGATAAAAACTGTGTCGATAGCGCTAGTGTCAATCTGTTAAAGGTTCCTACCTTCTCTTTGATACATTCACGGTAATTTTAAATCATATTTATGCAGAATTGGGAGGGTTAGTGATTCACATTACGAATATGGTGAGGTGGACACACGTTCTACGGAAATGAGGGTTAGTGTGTCGTATCAGGCGGTAGAGTTAATAACCCATCACCGGTGATTTTAAATCATATTGATGCCGAATTGGGAGGGTTAATGATTCACATTGCGAATATAGTGGGGTAGGCACATGTTCTAGGGAAATGAGAGTTAATTTGTCGTATCAGGCGGTAGAGTTAATAACGCGTCACCGATGATTTTAAATCATATTTATGCCGAATTGGGAGGGTTAATGATTCACATTGGGAATGTAGTGGGGTAGGCACATGTACTAGGGAAATGCGAGTTAATTTATCGTATCAGGCGGTAGAGTTAAGAACGCGTCAACGGTAATTTTAAATGATATTTATGCAGAATTGGGAGGGTTAATGATTCACATTGCGAATGTGGTGAGGTGGACACATGTTCTACGGAAATGAGAGTTAGTGTGTCGTATCAGGCGATAGAGTTAATAATCCGTCACCGGTGATTTTAAATCATATTTATGCCGAATTGGGAGGGTTAATGATTCACATTGGGAATGCAATGGGGTAGACACATGTACTAGGGGAATGAGAGTTAATTTGTCGTATCAGGCGATAGAGTTAATAACGCGTCAACGGTAATTTCAAATCTTATTTATGCAGAATTAGGAGGGTTAATGATTCACATTGCGAATGTGGTGGGGCAGATACAGTGGGGATCTTTTATTTGAATGTTCACTTACTGATGAGTGACGATCGTTTGCGGAAGTTAGGGCATTAGCTAAGGGGTTAAGTTGGCCGCGATGCGAAACAGAGATAGAGAAACGGTCAAATTGTGGGATTTTTTTTAGTAATGTTGTTAAAGAATTGGATAATTATGTTACGGCAATGATATTTAGATAGTAAGGTAATACGTGTGAATAAATGAATATTTCATACTCTTTATTATTTAACTTTTCATAAATAAAGTATTTGAATAAAAACTCAGTAGATGGCGCAGAATACAGCTTATATTGTACCTAGGTATTTACACTATACTTATCTATTTACCGAATCAAGGATATTGGAAACTCATTATAAATATTAAACCGTATTTCCACCCCCACTTCCCGAATTACAGAGTAGCTATGGTAGGTGCTATACGGGCTGGAGGGAGGGCGTTCCCGTCAATATTTAACTCAATATTATCGAAAGCCCTGAACTCGCAGGGACCGGCTACTCAGTGCTCGGATGGCGGAGAAAAAGGCGCTAGAAATTACTGTCACGAAAGGCGCCCCGGTGTTTCGTATATATCGTTAAATAACATTTCATTGAAAGCCTTTTCGCGCGTCCGTCGATGAATTATTCAAAGCCCCTGTCAAATCGACAGACGGGGCGAGTGTAAAATGTCATTTAATGCGAGAAAAATGTATTAAGCTAATGGGTTGTAGTCGTACCGTTAGGGATTCTACCGGTCGCTATTCTCGCTATAATCACTAAGATGGAGTGCGTCGGGGGGGGGGGGGGCAGTTCGGAATTTAGCTTCAAGGACGAAGCACGTTTTAGATTTCGTGTTAAAAATGGGCTACTTATGAGGTGGATGTAAAATAAACTTTTGATAGATAAGCAAAAATGAAATAGTCCATTCTATTTTGTTTATTATAAGTATCTTTAGAAGTAGCTACATGTTTTGGCCTCTATTGGCCATCTTCATGACCGTTGAGGTATACTCTCTGTGGCAAAATTGTTTCAATTTTGCACATACTACCCCAGTTCAAAATGGTCGTTCACGTCTTTGAGTGAAAATTTGTTCTTTTGCAAATTTTACTAGCGAAAAAAATTAGACAACGGGAGTATGTATTGTAACGCTACACAGAGTAGCCTACAGCCCGGAATAAAAAAATAAATTTTAAAAAAAATACATTAATTAAATTAGAAAAAAAATCAAATTTTATACATCCCAGTGTCATCTATCTTTATTAATTTTGATTTAGAAGTGTGCCCTCTCACCAGCTAGATGGCATGCAGGGCGACAAATTTCCGATCGAGGGACGTTGACATAAAAAAAAAATAACGAGTAGCTCGTTACCCCTCTTATATTTAGTACGTAAAAAGCAAGCGTGCAAGACTGTTGCCTAATTGTCCTCTCCTTCAATTTCAATGTTTATGACCAGTTTAAAAGCTATCGTAGGCATGATAATGTTGTGCCTCAATGGTATTCACTCTCTCATGTAAAATTAAAACATTTAAGTGCGGATAAAAGTGATTTTATTTAATAAAAAAAAAATTCTAAATGTGAACTTGTTTAAAATCAGACATAAATCTCTGGATATTTATCTCAGGTAAGTACGCGAGTCCGTTTAATTAATAACACTAAGGTTTTATTAGTAATTCCACTTTTTGCAATTTTAAATTCATAGTTTCGAACGTAAATACGTTTAAATTAAATTTCAAAATTCCCGCGTTTTCTGACCGTTCAAGCTGAGTTAAGTTAGGCTTAAATAGACGTGCGAGACAGAATAGCCAACCTTGATGGTAAATTACTGGATATTGGTTCGTAACGTAAATACATAACAAATACTTATAAACTTATTTATACAAATTTCCCCAAGTAACTGCAAACCGTTCAGTGATAAAACAAACAATTTTCTAACCTCAACTCTTTCTGAACGAATAAAAATAAAATTTCTTATAATTAAGTATAATTAAATTTAGATTAGAATTGAAATAATACGTTTATTTTTAGGTAGATTTGACGAGGAATACCTTCTAACCGGACGAATTCTGCGAACATCGGTGTGGATGGTACTGTTCAGCTCAGATAAGGGCCCTTGTACATCGTAGTTACATCAGATCACGGAAAAATGGCTCGTTCAGGACAGGAACATAACAGGAAACTCAGGAAAATCGTCGTTGAAGAAAAATTACCCAACAGATTGCAGGTAATTTGGATAATATTTGTGTGATGAACTTTGTTTAACAAATAACAATTATTTTTAGGTTGTAATTTGGAATAAAATTGGATTTTATCGAAATAGCCGTTAAATTTTACAAGAACAAATTGAGATACGTCTGTCTACTCTAACAAAGGTCGGGTGGTGAATAGTTCGAGTTGAAAATGTTTTAACTGACTTGAAAGCGATTGTCTTCGTCAAGGAGTTCAACTGTCTGTGAAAATCCGTTAATATAACCGAAATGAGAGGAACATCCATTGTTTTATATATGAGAATGCCCATGTGACCGTATGAATTATCGAAAATGAAATGAAAATAAATAATAATTACAAAATCTGGAATCACCTTACAATTGAATATAATAAAAGGTGTGTCCTGAGATTTGAGAAAATACATTTGAAATTTTTAAACACTTATTACTATGTAAAATTAACAATCTTAAAATTCATTACTGCACCGAAAAAGTAGGCAACCATTTATACACATAGAATTGTTACAGAACTCAATTTCCAGCAATTTTCCCATGTCTGTCTGTTGACTTATCAGAGCAATTGGATTGCCAATGCATATACAAACGTTATTAGACTAAATTTAAATGAAATAAATACACTGTAAAAAAAATAAGAATATTCATTTGACTTGAACTTGGATCCAATTTTGATCTGTCAAAATCTATTGTAATAGCACACTATTCAAATTCTAATATTCATTTTCGATGTGTAGGTATATCACTGCTGATCATCTTGCTTCCTGAAGGGAAAATTCTGAAGGAAAATGCCTTGAAAGACTTGCCAAATGCAGAGATTTCCCACATCACTTGGACATCGTCTGCCTGTCTGCTGCTACATATTATATCCTTTTTCTTATAATATCTAATTAGTTTTAAAATATAACTAAGTAAAACAGTAACATTCCCTTTTAAATCATAGTAGAATATATGTACCATAACAGTATATACATTCAATTTGTCAAGAAAAACAAGCTCGATCCTGATGATTACGCCAGAAAGGAATCAAAAAGATATGAATGTTGTGAAATTACAGTTTATGTTTCTGGTTCTTAGCTATCGGTAAAGTATCACAATTTAGACAATGCCAAAAAATAATTCAGAATAATGAACATTAGGTACTAACCCTAATACTATAATTCTTTGCTACGAAATTTTGTCTGAAAGAACAGATATCATATCACGTACTTTGGACTCAACACAAGCAAACAAACCTAATTCTCCCGGATTTATTCTCCGCGTAGATCCAAGATAAGCCCAAATTCTAGTATAGCAACCGACCATCCTGGAACCGACAAAACCCAGCCACGAACTTCGCATATTACGAAAACAACCCTTTTCCCCGTATATCTGCCGGGAAAAATCTAGACGACTCGTTATTTTGATGTTGTGACCGGGTGTTTGATACTCCCTGCGCCATTGTGAGAGCGTTACTTTCTGGCGACTATCTCGAAACTTCTCCTCGGCGATTCAAGATATCTCCACCCTGCCCGATGCTACCTCCGAGACCATCCCACCGACCGGGGCGACAGTTGACTCTCGCGCGCGCGGATCCGAATGTTTTTATCTTAATCGTTTAATCTGGGAACGCTTTTAAATACTTTTTGGTCTATTCCGACCGTCATCTGTTTGTTTTCTCTGGCGGGCGGGAGAAATCCGCGTTTCGGGCAAAAACGTGGGCCAGATAACGTTCTATTTGCTTTTGCGTTCCGATCGTATATCCCCTCTATACATTACTCGCTTGGGACAGTGTACAACTCCTCTTAGAGTCTTAATTTATTTTCACCCAGGAAAAGAGGAATTTAAGGACCATCGCCGGGCTCCCTGGGAGGGTTTAAAGTTGCACTAGATGCAACCGCAGCTAGAGTGACATCCAGGAGAAAGAAGCAAGTGGTAGATTTAATATAATTTAGAATTAGTTGGTAAGAAGTCTTTTAAGATATGTATTTGAAAAGTCAACGTTTATATTTCATCTATAAATTCGCTCGAAAGATATTGAACAATATTTGCAATAGATATTTATAGGGTCAGATATTACCGTCTCCAAGAGGATAGCTTCCAGTTATTATCTGTTACGATTCAAAGTCGACCTACAGGACTGATTTGATGTAACATGCTCCCTCCATCTGCTACGCTATAGAGTCGGCTTCAAAAAGTGATCTTATGTAAATCATGCTTTTGTGTGTTACACTTCAGAGTCAGTCTTGCGAGTGATCAGATGGAGTCCTTGCTTGTCGTCTGTTACGTTTCCAAGTCGACCTACAGAACTGATCTGGCATAACTTCCTCCTTTAGTCTTTATGTCTCAGAGTCGGTTTTAAGGAGCGATCTGGTGTAACATGCGTCATTCATCTGCTACGCTATAGAGTCGGCTTCAGAGAGTGATCTATTGTAACTACCGTTTTATAGTCAGCTTCGACACTGATCTAGCGGAGCTCGCGCTTATTATCTATTACGATTCAAAGTCAACCCACAGGATTGATCTAGTGCAACTTCCTTCTTCACGGTGTTATGTTTGAGAGTCGGCTTTAAAGCCTGAACTGATGTAAGATGTCCCCTCCGTCTGCCACGCTTTAGGGTCGGCTTCAGAAAGTAATCTCATATAACTCCTGCTTTTGTCTGGTACACTTCAGAGTTAATCTTGAGACTGACGTGATGGAGTCCTCGCTTATCGTCTGCTACGATTCAAAGTCGACTTTCAGAACTAATCAGGTATAACTTCCTCCTTCAATTTTCATGTTACAGAGTCAGCTTTAAGGCGCGATCTGGTATAACATGCGTCATCCATCTGCTACGCTGTAGAGTCGGCTTCAGAGAGTGATTTATTGTAACTACCGTTTTTAGAGTCAGCTTCGACACTGATCTAGCGGAGATTGCTCTTATTATCCATTGCGATTCAAAGTCGACCTACAGGATTGATCTAGTGCAACTTCCTTCTTCACGGTGTTATGTTTGAGAGTCGGCTTTAAAGCCTGAACTGATGTAAGATGCCCCCACCGTCTGCTACGCTTTAGGGTCGGCTTCAGAAAGTGATCTCATATAACTCCTGCTTTTGTTTGGTACACTTCAGAGCCAATCTTGAGACTGACGTGATGGAGTCCTCGCTTATCGTCTGTTACGATTTAAAGTCGACTTTCAGAACTGATCTGGTATAACTTCCTCCTTCAATTTTCATGTTAGAGAGTCAGCTTTAAGGCGCGATCTGGTATAACATGCGTCATCCATCCGCTACGCTGTAGAGTCGGCTTCAGAGAGTGATCTATTGTAACTACCATTTTTACTCGTTGCACTTTAGAGTCGGCTTCCACACTGATCTAGTGGAGTTTGCGCTTATTATCTATTACGATCCAAAGTCGACCCACAGGATTGATCTAGTGCAACTTCCTTCTTCACGGTGTTATGTTTGAGAGTCGGCTTTAAAGCCTGAACTGATGTAACATGCCCCCTCCATCTGCTACGCTTTAGGATTGGCTTCAAAAAGTGATCTCATGTAACTTCTGCTTTTCTCTAATACACTTCAGAGTTAATCTTGAAACTGACGTGATGGAGTCCTCGCTTATTGTCTGTTACGATTTAAAGTCGACTTTCAGAACTGATCTGGTATAACTTCCTCCTTCAATTTTCATGTTACAGAGTCAGCTTTAAGGCGCGATCTGGTATAACATGCCTCATCCATCTGCTATGCTGTGGAGTCGGCTTCAGAGAGTGATCTATTGTAACTACCGTTTTTACCCGTTGCACTTTAGAGTCGGCTTGGACACTGATCTAGCGGAGATTGCTCTTATTATCTATTACTATTCAAAATCGACCCACAGGATTGATCTAGTGCAACTTCCTTCTTCACGGTGTTATGTTTGAGAGTCGGCTTTAAACCTGAACTGATGTAACATGCCCCCTCCGTCTGTTACGCTTTACGGTCGGCTTCAAAAAGTGATCTCATATAACTCCTGCTTTTGTCTGGTACACTTCAGAGTTAATCTTGAGACTGACGTGATGGAGTCCTCATTTATCGCCTGCTACGATTCAAAGTCGACTTTCAGAACTGATCTAGTATAACTTCCTCCTTCAATTTTCATGTTACAAAGTCAGCTTTAAGGCGCGATCTGGTATAACATGCGTCATCCATCTGCTACGCTGTAAAGTCGGCCTCAGAGAGTGATCTATTGTAACTACCGTTTTACCCGTTGCACTTTAGAATCGGCTCCGTCACTGATCTAGCGGAGTTTGCGCTTATTATCTATTACGATTCACAGTCGACCCACAGGATTGATCTAGTGCAACTTCCTTCTTCACGGTGTTATGTTTGAGAGTCGGCTTTAAAAGCCTGAACTGATGCAACTAAGAGTTGTAACATTTAAGTTGCAGTCGTCACCCACTTCAAATTTCAGAGCACGCCCTGATCTATCGAAAAGAAAGTATCTCATATTGAATTCCTTTTTGCATTATTGCAGTACATAATTTGGGGAGGAGATGGGTGTTTGTTGCTGAAGTCAATCTCGAAATAACAAAAAAGAAATACTCTCCTCAAATTACGTATTTCAATCGCCGCTTGTTCTGACACATGCAATTTTTGCTTCAATGCATAGTAGTCCATTTTTCAGTTGACTGTTACCCTTACCCATTACGTTATGCGTTAAGAAATGTATGAGAGATGTACTAACGGCTAAACAATGTCAGTTGAATTTAAACGCGCATACTTATATGAGATAACAAAAGTCTATTACTATTCCACTTGCATTCTGTATACATGTGTACTAAGCTACCAAAGCTAAATAAATCGATAGTTATCTAAGCTTCTAACGCCAGTTTACATGCATTCATTTGCTATAAGTATCAAATGAAGATATGAAGTCATAACATTCCAATTACTCACACCATTATCACACTCATGCGTCACAAACCATCTTCCTTTTCCACCATTTTCTTCCAGCGCGTCAGAATGGAAATTACGATTTTAAAGAGCGTAGGTAACTGACAGCGGGCCAGGAGTAGAAGACGCGAAGACAGGCAAGCAATGCCGGAGTGAAAGAGCTGCACTGAATATTTCAACATGCGACGCGAAATTTTATTAAAACTGCTGGTGTTTCTCGTGCTTTCGCTCGTCCCAGAATGTTTTATCCGGGGTCTGGTCGGAGAGCGGTGGCGGGGGAATTAATGAAAATATGAAAGGAATTACAGTCGCTGTAGTAGAGGGTAGTTGTCAGTTTTAGTTTTGGATATAACTGTCGTTCCTGTTTGGTGGTAATCCTGCTTAGAATGGATATAATAGAAGATGATTTTGCAAGTGAATTTTATAAGTAGATAAACATGAGTCGTCTTTTATAAATACGGTAAGCAAAAATTATTACAAGTACCAAGTAAACATGATATAAAGATGATCAGATAAATAACGATATGCAAATAAACGACCTACAGTAGATACTACATTTAATAAAATGGTTTAATTAAATGTAAATATGAATAAGTAAATAAATATTTAGTCAAATACAGATAAATAAAAACGAGTAACTGGAACATTTTCTTTTACGTTTTTCTTGTAAACACATTAATATCCAATTACATACATTACACCTGTAAATATTTATGTGTGTGATTTACGTAAACAATTTTTTTCTTCTCATTACAGAAATATAATCCAGAGAACGTAAAACTATATTTGACAAAAAAAAACAGGCAATGGAAACTATTGAAAATCTCAAAGATAAGTACCCCAGTAACCAACTATATTTATTTATTATTTTATAAATATTTAAAAAATATTAAATCTTTCTTGAATATTAGTTATATTAATATAATATGCATAAAATATATTATAAAAAATATATTAGGAAAACATTTAAAAAATATATATGTTATGTAGCATTAATAATATTTTATTGCAAATGTTTTCTCAATATATTTTTCATAACTCTGCAAGAATATTTTGCTTTCTATTTCTGTAAATATTTATTTCATATAAAAAAAAACGATTGAATTTTTGTTTTTGTACATTTGGTGCGTAGGACGAATAATATAAAATGGGTAAAATATGCATACATATTAAGTAGGTATGTACCTATTTAGAATGATAATTTAAAGATTAAATTAGATAATATATATCTAATATGATTTAATTAGTATCTAAGTGAGCGCTGTAACTTTTCTATTAATATATCTGCGTTTTTGTTTATATTATTTGTAATATTTGTAAGTTGCGAACGTTAACACAACACCTCTATTCATTACGGTGCCGGTGTTATATGATTTAGTATTGTTTATGCGTCTATGGATTAGGTACATAGAATGCATACGCGCATGTGCGTATCATCAACGTTTTCATTCGTTTGTCCGTTACATGTTATAGTTTATAATCGTATACGATTAGGACAGATTAGATTTTAATGTTAACTGTGTAATTAATAGTTGCGGGGTGTGTTTTAGTTTTTGTGGTGACTACGAGGTAAGCAAAACTTTGAACATGTCATGGCATTTATGAGATAATTGGAATGCTCAAAGGGAATGGTTGAAGCCTAGACCATCGGCGCGTAAGCGTGCAATCCAAACGTATCCCTAGTCTATAAGGTTGGGGTCAACCTTCAAATCCCAAATGTTTTTTTTTTTATTTTTTTACTGTAGATTTTGATTTTTTTTTTTTGAAAAAGTTACGCTACTTTCATGACAATTATTTCGTCCAAGAAATAATTGAGTAAATTATATTTATAACTGTTCAGTTCTGTATGGAATTATATTAAGTTTCTTCCAACATACCCGCTGTCGATTGGACAATTTGGCTACGATTTTATGATTTGCAATTCATGCGAAATAAAAGACAATGAATTTTGTTTTTGATTCATTGTCGATTAGCGTACTACTAGTGGAAATGACTATTTCATGGTCCTCATTGTCCAGAATGAATACCTTTAATATTTGAAGACACGAGTGGATAAAGCTGTTATATTACAAAATCAAACTTTTTCAGAAATTAAGTTTCTTTATGTAATTTTTCTCAAAAGTAGTGTAACATAATCCCTTCATACATCCACAAGACTCGAGTGTTCTTGAATGTCTGGAATTTTCGATGGTGCTATGTGAAAGATGGGATACAAAACACCTTGATTCATGCAAAAATATAGTTTTTAAAATGCGACATAGCACCTTCATCTACTCGTATCTTCATTTATCTAAAGTAAAACCAGATTGGATTCTTTCCTCTCGAGATTATTCACGGGATCCTCAAGCTATTATTCCTCTAATATTATTTTTGTGCAACCTTAATTATTAAAGTAAATATTTCCCTTAATAAAAATACCTCGCGCGTATATACCCATCGCTAATTTTAACCCAATTACACAAAGAACGGAGTGTTGCTGTATTCCGACCATGCTCACGCCTCCACCGCGTTCTACCCTCCCCCCCTCCCCTTTCCCTCTCTTTTCGGGGTGTCCCGGTTGCCCTAGTTAGCGCAAAACACCGAGCCGCTACCTCCCCGTGTCGTCCTGCACTCGCGCGAAGTTACCGCGGGCTGCTTTTGTTTGCGCACCATTTACATATAAGAGAAGCACTGGTCGCACAGTCCATCTCTCTCATTCTATTATACTTCGGAGCGTTTATGTATATAACTTATCGTTAGACGGTTTCGATGCTCGTGCATAAACGGTTAAATGCTCGGATGTCTTTACAGATGGGTGTAAATACTTAAGCCCCCCAGGGGATGTGGTTGTGGGGTGGGGAGGAGTAAATGGATCTTTGCGGGCGAGGATGAAGTGGTTTACTAACCTTTTGTATAATGTCGATAAAGCAGACGGGTAGATTTATCCACCTCGTTTTAAAATGTGTGTAGTAAATTGCATTGTGGTCTTCAATAGTTCGTTGTCCATTTCATGCATAAAAATGTTTCTCCTAGGAATTTATAATGTTTTGCCTGTGTCTGTATTTTCTTGTATAATGCGCTCAGAAAGACTGTATACGCATAAATGTGTAAGAAATATTTTCCCTTTGCATTGATTTGTTTGTACCGTCTACCTTTGTGTAGAAAAAGTATTAAACTATTCCCGATTTTTACGGAAAGAACCTGTATATACTTTGTATAAACATTCTGATAAGTCGACGGACGAGGCCTGAAATTTGATATCGGTGTTGACAGCCGTTTCTTTAACGAAACTCTAAGGGCAATGGCGCGACGACTAGTCAAATAAACAAAACGCTGAGACGGTTAAATATACTTTACAGTGACGAATTAGTTGCAGTACAGTGAGTGTAGGTTTGTGGCCCGTTTAAAGGTGAGTTTAATTACAGAGCATTCCTGTTATTTTAATATAAGGTAGAGTAACAAATTAGATTTGCGAAGTAGCCTGAGTAACGTTAAGCATGCTTTAGTTAAGGGCGCTTAGGTTAGGAAAAGCTAGTCGTCCTAGCGGGGCACGCTTTGTGACGTGGGGGATCCGCATGGCACAGTTGACCGCAGGCGCTGGGTGACCCGGGGGTCGTAAAAACAAGGGCACGGGGAAGCCGCCGGGCGGTTTCACATGCACCTTCTGTGAACCGCGGGGGATTCGCGCCTTACGAGCTCCCGAATCACAAGGACATAGCGAAGTTTGGGTGAACCGAACACAACGAAGATTATATTTCGGGAGAACCGAGTTTGTTAGGGTTGTAACCTAACATTTAACTGTGTAACCTGCTATTTGCTTTAATTAAATATGACCGGAGTGCTTAGGTGTCTTTTCTTTACAGGTAAACCCCCGGTTTGTAACTCTGGGTTCAGAATCACCTCACCAACGCCGAAGCCCCACCGCTCGACCATCATCATTGTCAAATAAACACCTGTTTATTACTTGACTTTACCTGACCAGAATTAAATAAATAAAATATTGTAGCCCACGATTTCTTTAAACTCTAATTAATATAAGAGTGGTAGTTATTATTGTTATTATTTTGGTATTTAGAAATACTAATCTTATTTAGTTATTATTTATATTATTATTTTAGTATCGTATTTGGGCCTTTACAAATGAAATAATAAGTAATGTTTCTTAAAAAGCATGTAAAAAGAAAGCCAACTGGTAGCTACATATATAAACTCTTCGCTACCTAAAAAACTATTTCCACTGCAACCAAAGGATTATTAAACCAATGACCACTTTATGATCATGTCTTGCATGAAATGCATTTTATGTTGCTTGTCAACCATGCATGTTTCTTCTTCGTCTTTTTAAATTTACATTGTTTCACATCATTGCAGTTTAAAATCATTGCTTCATAATATACATTTGTGTTTAGCAAAAAATTCTCTTTTAGATTAAAGCAGAGGATTCAAGAGGTGCCATTATAAGAAGAAAAAAAAAACTTTTCATAAAAAAACGAACATGTGTATTTTGTTACATCCTAGTATGGGTATAAGATAAGAGACTGGAACATATTTTGTAATTTGTCGGTATTATTCTATTAATGATTAGGAATATTTTTAACGTATACACTCTAGATTGAAAAGCAAAAATTCGAATTTCTAGTAACCAAGGAGACTAAAACTAATAAGTGATACGTTTTCAGACTTAGAAAATTACGTAGAATTCTAATGTGTCAAAATATACAGGCTGTTCCACTTAAAATTTTAAATTCGACCATATTTCCGGTAAAACCGGAAGTGATAAAAATTATGTTTTAATATATTGAACAGTTAATGCAGATAATGTATTGTAATGGAATATGTACTCGATATTACTTAAATGTAAAGTTACTATTTTACTTAGTTATATTTTAAAACTAATTTGATATAATAAGTAGCAGCAGACAGCCAGACAATGTCCAGGTGATGTAGGAAATCTCTGCATTTGGCAAGTCCTTCATGGCATTTTCCTTCAGAATATTCCCTTCAGGAAGTAAAAATAATCAGCAGTGATATACCTATACATCGAAAATCAATATTAGAATTTGAATAGTATATTTTTACAATAGATATTGACAAATCAAAGTTGGATCCAAGTTCAATTCAAATGAACATTTTTATTTTTTTTACAGTGTACTTATTTCATTTAAACTTAGGCTAATAATGTTTTAATATGCATTAGTAGTCCAATTGCATTGATATGTCAACAGAAAGAAATTGCTGGAAATTGGGTTTCATCACAATTTTATGTGTATAAATAGTTGCCTACTTTTTGTGTACAGTAATGAATTTTAAGATTGTTAATTTTACATAGTAATAAATGTTAAAAATTTTTAAATGTATTTTTCTCATAATCCAGAGACACCTACCTTTATTATATTTTAATTGTAAGGTGATTCCAGAATTTCGCAATAATTATTTATTTTCATTTCGTTTAAACATTCGACAGTCCATTCGGTCACATGGGCATTCTCATGTATTAAACAAAGTATATTACCCTCACTTTGGTGAAATTAACGGACGCTCTGAGTCGAAAAGATAATCGCCCTCAAGTCGGTTATAGTTTTTCAATTCGAAGGCATTCAACAGCCAACCTTCGTCAGAGGTAGACGTGTCTCAATTTGTTTCGTAAAGTTTAACGGCTATTTTGATAAAATCCAATTTTATTCCAAATTCCAACCTAAAAATAATTGTTAATTGTTAAACAAAGTTTATCACATTAATATTATCCAAATTACCTATTACCTTTGGGTAATTTTCTTCAACGACGAGTCTCCTGAGAGATTTTCCGGTCCAGAGCCACCTTCCGTGTTTAGAAGTACGATGTACCAGGGCCCCACTTTGGGCGCCAATATTATTTGTATGCTACTCTGTAGCGTTACAATATACATCAACGGGAGCCTTCGTCCAAACATGGCTACAAAATAACGTCCCTAAAATTTATGTATACCACATGTCAACATTATAGATATGTGCCCTTTGTTACATTAGTTAGTAATACTTCATCACTATTCATTTCTAACATTATCATCCAATTAAATTATCACTCTATGTTAACATTATATATTGAGTGAGTAATTTTGTTGTTGATTGTTGAAACCTAGTTTCCTTTGTCCTGACTACAGACGGCGCACAATTCAAAAATATAGAGCACCCGCCTCTCATAAACTGGGAGCAAACGGTGTGATTTGCTCCCAGTTTATGAGTGGCGGGTATCCTCACAGCAGGTTGATTATCTGATAAATTGTTATGCTGCAATAGATAGGCGACCAATAAGATATATGACATTAATTTACTAAAGATTCTTTCACGACTTTAGGTTTTATTTAATTTCAAATTTTTTCATATATTGCTTGAATCTTCTTGAGGTATTAAAAAGGATTCCAAATTTCTTCAATACTATTGCAGCTCTACCTAAAGTATGACTGTTGTTCCACATTTTCTCTGTCCAAACACGACTAGAAAATAATGCCCCTAAAACTTGCCTGCACCATATACCTACACTATATTCTCCATTTGTTACGTTATATAGTAATAATAATAATAATAATAATAATAATAATAATAATAATAATAATAATAATTTCTTTATTGTTGCACCACTTGTACAAATAAATAAAATAAACAAAGAAAAAACATCTACAAAGTGGGCAACAAATGGCCGAATTCAGAAGTTCTGTTTTTCAATCCGGCCCCCAAATAAATAAAAGAAACATCTTATCGTGTAACTGAGATACATACATACATACAAAGTTAATACTAAAATTTGAAAAAGTAATAAAAATTAAGATTAAAATTAAAATCGTGCTGCTTCAAGCCGCGGGAGTACTCTAGTCCTTTGTGCCCAGAAACGACCTTAAACGTGACCGGAAGGAGGAAAAATTTAATCCCTTCAGTGATGTAGGTAAGTCATTGTATAAACGCGCAATGTTAAAACTAAACGATCTTTCGAAGAAAGTGGTACGGTGGGCTGGCGGCGTAATAGCATGCGGAAACGAATATGATATATGCACATCACTGGCGAACCTTATTTTTAGATAAAGATACGGTGGTGTTTTTAAAGTTAAAATTTTGTAAAAGAAGCAATACATATGAAACCGACGCCGTTCTTTCATATTAAGCCATCCCAACATTGTATATTTATGAGAAATATGGTCATATTTTTTAATTCCGCATATGATCTAATACAACTGTTCTGTAATTTTGTATTCTGTTTGCCGTACAGACGTCCAAGCAAGGCCATAGACAACATCACAGTGATTGAAATGCGAAAGTACCATAGCGTCACATAAAAGCTTCTGGTATCTGCCGACAGATATTTTATGAGTGTAAAGCTTCTTCAAATTCGAATAAGCTTTCTAATACATTGTCCTACGTGTTCTTTAAATCGGAGTTCAGAATCCACATTACAGCCCAGATTTCTGACCGTTTTGCTACACTCAGTGGGATTATTAATTTTCAAGCTGCAAGTTTTGTATTGCAAAATCAATATCAGCCTTTTTTCCAAAAGCAATGACAGCAGTTTTTTTAGTATTGATGTGTAAAAAGTGTTGGGTAGACATTCTAACAATGTTAGCAAGGTCAGAGTTTAAACGGTTATTGGCAGCAATAAGTCTTCACGTGAAAAAGAATAATATATTTGAGTATCATCTGCGTACAGGTGATAAGAGGAGTGCTTAAGGGACTTATGGAGTTGGGATGTATAAAGAGTAAATAAAAGAGGTCCCAGAACAGATCCCTGAGGAACGCCACTACGCACAGGCAATGTGTTTGAAATTTTGTTATTTAAAACTACTTCCTGACATCGGAACGACAGATAATTCTTGATTAATGCTAGTGCATCATTACTGAAACCTAGTGATCTCAAAATAGTAACAAGTAGGTGATGATTAACAGTGTCGAAAGCACGTGAAAAATCTAATAAAATCAGTGTTGTAATTTTACCAGAGTCAGCAGCTGCGCATATATCATCCACAACACAAGACAACGCAGTAGCACAGCTATAATTAGATCTAAACCCAGATTGACAAGAAGGAAGAATATTAAAATTATTAATAAAATCTCTGATTTGAATTTCCAATAATTTCTCAAAAATCTTGGACATTACGCATAAAATACTAATAGGACGTAAGTCAGCGTATGCTTCTGGTTTCTTATTTTTTGGCAATGGGATAATACGCGACTTCTTCCAAACAGCTGGAAAGAAGCCAGATGATATACAGCAGTTAAATACGTGGGCCATAAATGGGAGAAGATGGGGACAGCACAGTTTGATATGATCTATACCAATCTCGTCACAGCCGACAGACTTAGATGAGATCCGACGTATTATATTAAATATCTGATCTTCAGTCACTGGTTTGAAGGAAAAACGGTCATTAAGGCAGTTGTCGGCTGCCTGCCTTAGGTAGTAGTTGATAGTGTCAGGGTTAGCGTTACCTGTTGAGGAACACATTGAACTGAAGAAATTATTAATTGCATCAGCGTTGAGTAAATTAGCAGGTATTACATTATTCCTAGAAGACGTGGACACAATATCTAAACCCCTAAGATCTTTCCACACTGTTTTTTGATTTGTGTGTCGAACACGATAATCAAGATAAGCCTTTTTTTCCCTTCTAATAGCACTTGTTGTTAGATTTCTTAAGGATTTATAGTATGAGAAGTGAGCAGGACTACGCGTACGTTTGTACTTTATAAAAGCTTGATCCCTTAACTTCTGCATGTCCTTGATCGTATCGGTGATCCACGGTTTGTAAACCATTCCAACTCTACATGTTTTATATGGAGCGTGGGCATCAAAAAGGCAGACAAGGAGTGAGTTAAAGATACCAATTTTATCATCAATAGCTTCAGCATCAAAGACAAGGTAAAAAGGAGCATTGATCAGATCAGCGTAAAAGGAATCATAATGAAAATATTTAAAGTCTCTAAATGTCTTTAATGCCCGATTAACACATATTGATGGTAAAGATAGATCACAAGAAACACTGAAATGATCAGAAAAATTATGAATTGGTCGCACAAGAGTGTTCAGGGTAATATCAGTATTGCTGGTTATGATGAGATCGAGTAATGAAACCGAATGTTCAGTTACTCTTGTAGGATCCGATATGATAATATAATAATAAGTTTCACTAAGCGGATGGAATACTGAGGCCGTCAGTTCTCGGAATTACATCATCGACATAAACCAGAATCAATTTCTACCGACGATAATATCGCCCGTGATGAATTTTACGGTAGGATCGTACAGAGAGGGGTTCCAATTTCGCTTAGCGTCGAAATTACGTTTCCTGTTTACGTCTGGGGCGGCCCACGCGCACGTTTCACGAGCTTACCCTGCAGAACGTGCCCGGACGAGGTATCGCTTATTGAATTGGCGTCGTCACTTTATTTTCGGGTAGGTAGTTCGACTGGTCGCCCCCCATACCTCACCCTAACCCAGTCTCCCCCGGCCCGTCTATCCCGCTACCTGACGCGACGGCTCACCGTGTAATAAATCTCGAATCCACGGAGAGCGATTGAAAGCACGGGCCATAGAGAACGTACGCGGACTGAATACAGAATGCGCCGAATACACCGTAGGTTCGTGGCTCGGACGTGTGCAGTAGTCGAAGGAGTAGGGACGAGGTGGTGAGATAGCGTCGGTGTTGTTGTAGTACAACACCGGTGGTGTTTGTCTCTGCTGCTGCCCCGTCGTTTTGGGAGCCGTTGCCAAACGGCCGTTGTTAGCTTTTACGACGCGCCGTAACGTGGAAAGTAGTGTCGTACGGCCTGCATCGCTGAATACCCCTCGTAATATTGGGGAGCAGGTTCAGCTTCCGGAAGTAAATCTTCGCCAGCAATACGGAAGGTGGATTTCCTTAATTTCAGTCGTGGATATTCAAAGGACGTTCGATCTGGGAACGTCTTGATATCTCTTGAAGGACCATTGAACAATCTCTTTAAATGTCGATTTAAATGAAAAAGAAAAAAACAAATAACTATATTCCGTATAGTATTACATTGGATTAGGCAACTGCAGTGCGGAGATCATTCAAGTCGATTTAAAGGGGTTCGAACAGCTACTAAAGCTTTCGACAAAAAAGCAGTTTGAACTGGTCGAAAGTCTGCGTAAACCATAACATCTTGCTGGATAAATTGAAATATTATGATGTGGCCATTGACTTAATAAAAACCTACCTGGTGAATAAAGAGCAGCAGGTTAGTTTTGAATGGAAGCCCACCAGAGACGCATAGGCGTCCCACAAGGTTCTATATTGGGTCCCTTTATGTTTCCCATCTATGTAAATCTTCCAGCCAATGTAACCTGCATAAAAGCTTTAATGTATGCGGATGGTACTTCTTTCCTAGTAAATGCAGCAAATATTTGAAGCAAGTAATCAATAATGGCCATCGACACAATTCTGTAAGATGTTTTAGTCTGCACACTTTACCAGAAGAGCTCGTTACACTTCAAAAGACATGTAAGCAATTTGCAGAAAATGAATTGAAACCAATCGCTAGCAATTTGGACAAAAATAATATATTTCCCAAAGAACAGATTTTAAATTAGGTAGCTTAGGTTTAATGTCAATATGTGTGTCAAAACAATGGGGTGGATCTGGATATAGTACATTGGGGTTTGCGTCGCCGTTGAAGAAATAGCTAAGGTTGTGGAGGAACAGCAGCCATTTGTATAATACATAACTGCTTATCTTGTTATGCAGTTCAGCAAGTTTGGAACCGATAATCAAAAAGAAAAGTTCCTCAGACCATTGACAAAAGGAGAAATAGGATGTTTTGCTCTTAGTGAACCAGATGCTGGCAGTGATGTAAGTGGCTTGACGACCACCCACCTTGGAAAGGGATCATTACATCCTAAATGGTCCAAATCTGGGTACGAGTGGGTACAGATAGGAAAGGCCTTATTTTTGCCCAACGATTGATTTAAAATCTAACGCACAAAGGAATCACTGCCTTCTTGGTTCCGCTACCACACCCAGGAATAATTCCTGGAAAGCCGCAAGATAAACTAGGTATAAGAGCATCTCCAACTTGCAATTTCGTATTGGAAAGTGTCCGTGTACCTAAAGAAAATGTATTAGGCGATGTTGGTAATGTTTTTAAATTAGCAATGATGCAACTAGATAGGCTAAGGGTGGGCATAGCGGCGCGCAATCCGCAGCCTAGATATTGCTGTGCAATATGATCACAGAGAAGAATCATTTGGAAAACCCATGAACGAGCAGCAAGCTATCAAGTTAAATTAGCTGATATAGCAATAAGATTGGAAGCCGCCAGATTGCTAACGTGGCATGCTGCGGTTATGTGTGATGAGCCAGGAACATCAACGAAAGAATCATCAATGGCAAAGTGGGCCGCTAGTGAAGCAGCGATTTTCGTCACACATGCTGGGATATAAGTATTGGACGGAAGAGGTTGTGTATCTAATATGCCTGCTGAAAGGTATTACAGAGACGCGAAAATCACAGAAATATATGGGGGCATTACAGATATTCATAGGTTGGTTATTGGTAGCCTTATTTCTAAGGAACATGGCTATTAATGTATGATTGCTGTGACTATATTTACTGTTTGAAATTAGATTTGAAAAAAAAACATATATTTTTGCTATTGTACTTTTTTATAATTATTATTACAGAGCTTAATAGTAAGGAAAATCATATTGACTACGTGGTGGGCGAGGCACAAGAATGGTTTTCCGCAAATAAATTAAAAATCAATGTTTTCAAAACTCAGTCACTGTTATTTACCAGTTATTGTTCTACCCTTATCCAGAGAATCAATTACGATTACTCCATGGCAAGTACAAAAAAATTAAGCAAGAACTTTTTCAGTCGATTTTTGAACACGGTGACGCATCGCACGATTCCCTTAAAAATGATCAGTACGATTTGACACCTTTAACATCGACACCAGACACTACTATAGTGGTATCATCTCCATCATACCACCCGTGAATAGTGTATACAGATTAAACAACATAGGAACAAGAAGAGAACCTTGCAAGACACCATAAGTAGCATTTCATTTAAACCGAAAATAAAATTCCCTCACTAATTAAAAATATGAAAGTCCTTTATATAAATTTTACTTAGGAATCACAGTTCTGATATCTATCTTTAAGGAGGTATTTCTAAAGATAAAATTAAATTCTCAGAATCCAGAAGTTCTGAATTTTAGATTGTATATTAGAAAAGATATAGAGAAAGCGGCTGAGAAGAAAGGGTGTATCATTGGCAATCTTGCGAGTCAAGCAGCAAATATGTTGTTACCGGTTTTGGTGGTGACATTCCGACAACATTTCTCAGCCAGCTCAGTGTATTCCTGTACATTAAGCCAAGGGCCTTCAAGGCCTCTAGTGCTGAGTTATTATTATATTACAGAGGATCACAAGCTACGTTTACTTAGGCCACTCATACTGGGGCTTTTGGGCTTTCTTGATCTAGTAATGGAAAGCTCATCAATGCTAAGCCAACATAATACAATATATGAACATCTTTACGTAGCCATGAACTTTTTGTATTCTGTAGTCATCTCGAAACATAAAGACTCTTACATTTTTGCATGATGGAATGAGCTTAAAATCATGAAAAGTTCTATCTGGTGGGATATAGGTATAACATTTCACAAAGCTCTTTTGGCAGTTATTGTATACATCTTTGTTGCAGTATTTGGGAAAAGCCTAGCTAAACTGGTTATACACCTGAAAATTATTTTCTTTCAAGATGCATCTTTAAGCATGTGTCGGGATCAAATTGCAGCTAATTTAGCTTGCCTTAAAGGAACCCCCTACTTAACTAAACTAAAACATTTTACATTCATTGAAGAAGCCATTTCAACCAATTGGATATTCTAAAGATCATATTTTACGAGCTTTCCCACGAAATTACACGAAGTGCCGCAGTTACTTTAACCCCCACTACATTCGCGAGTACTAAATCATAAATGCGGCCACCAGTTTGGGAGGGGGAGGAAACAGAAATTTATATTTTATTTTCATTTGGTAATTGCCTGGTTCGTTCGGAAAATCGATCGACGGATATACTTTCCTAGCTTCCGCTGCCAATTTATGCTTGGGAATTGAACCGATATCGCGTTTGAATTTATGGCATTCGCGGATAATATTCGTAGCCCACGTGGTGCAGTTGTTATTGTTTATCGAAATTGGAAGTTGGATTACCGGAGAAGAGGGTACACGACGTTAAAAGGGTTTTCAGCGTATATTAGAATGTGCTGGAAAAGCTGGGAAAATTGATATGAAAGGCTAAAATCCAAAAAGAATCGACAAGGACAAAGAAGGAAGGTTCAGGCTTTATCATAATAATATAATAGTGTTTTGCACAGAGAATACATTCCAAAACATAACAAAATGTTATAAGAACAACTCTTAATAGTATATGCAAGAGACATATAGAAAAGAAATAGACAAAGTCCTAATCGTTCACTCTCTGACGCCAGACGGCTCGAGATCAGCGACTTACTCGAAGTAGCTGGTCTACCTCTCAAGCCTGCAAGGGTGAAATAAAAGGAGAACGCCAAACGAAGCTACCAAAACCACAACTAACTATAAATGATATATATGAATACAACAAAATTATACAGTAATAACAAATATGAGGGTATCTATATAGAATTCAAATTTAATTATAGCCATACGATTCACAATAATATTTCGTAGTCGACAGGCGAAGAACTCGGAAGCGACAAAACGCAGATCAGATGGACACCGCTATATAAACGGACGATATGATAAGAAAAAGACTTTTGAACATTTGCGGTGGTGCCGGGGCGGTGTGAGCAGTCCTCTAAATCTAATATTTATTGTATGAACGTCCGCTCTGAAAGTAATCTTTCGATAGAGATAACTAGGCTTCTTGTGAGTAATGATTTCGAAATAAAACACAGTTGCATGAAAATCAGCCTGCGAGACATGTTGAACCAATTAGCTAGTTTAAATGTGTAGGAAATATGGTCATAGCGACGAAGGCTATAAATAAAACCAGGCATGAGTTCTGCACTCGCTGTATTCTCAATCTATCAGAACTGTCAAGACAGGGAAATATACATTAATACAAAGTTAAAATGCGACAACACAAGTGTCTCACATAAGAGCTTCCTCAAATTTATATCCAAGCAGTCCTACTGCCAAACAAACCCTCAAACAACAAAAGCACGTCTTATAAGGCAAGAAACATGTTCTTTAAAACCGAAGCTTGGAATCCATGAGCACCCCAGATTCCTGGCATGCTCTGAGACGGTTAGTGCCTCGCTGTTAACAAAACTCGTATTTGGTCAAGAACTTTAGATTAGTTTTAGCCCTGCCAAAGACCAGGACGCTAGATTTTTGGAATTAAGACGCAGCGAGTGCCGTAAAGATTCGTCAGCATTCGTGCCAGATCGTCATTAATATTCGAACAGCAGTCGCGACGGTATTAGGAGGAAACGAGTAATACAACTGCGTATCGTCAGCATACATATGATATTTGCAGTATACTAAGCATTTAATAATATTAGCAGAATATATAGAATAAAGTAACGGTCCTAAAATGCTACCCTGTGGCACACCCGATACGATTGCCGATTTCCCAGACATTCGACCATCGTACGACACCCCACGAGTTCTGTTAGATAAATAAGAATGGGAAAAAGTAATAGTGTCTTGAGTAAAGCCGATATAATGTAATATGGATAATAAAAGGGAATGATCAATTGTATCGAAAGCCTTACTGTAATCGAGAAGAACGAGAACAGTGATATCATTATTGTCCGTAGACCTCAAAATGTCATCAGTAATGTGAGCCAAGGCAGAAGCACAACCGTACCCCGACCTAAATCCTGATTGTTCCTCCAAATGCTGAGAAGAGTATGGCATGCTCCCATGCAATTTAAAGTAATTCAAGGTCAGTATTTCTAGACGGAAGCACAAAGAAGTATTTCTTCCGCTGTTCAAACCTTGACTCACCTTTCAAAAAGCTTTTAAGCAACATTCCTTCTCCAATCATCAATGAAACATTTATCCCACGTCCTCACAATTAAACTAGGACCCCACTCGAGGGCACAGCGTTATACATCTCGCATGCGAACTCCGGAAGGCAAACACAAAGCATCGTCAACCATTTGTAATAATATCATTATCTGCAGGAATAGGATTTCTGACGATACAATTTGTTGGTTTAACGTAATTTAGAACAGTTTCGGTCCTTTGTTGTGCTGTGGCGGCCTAATGAAGAGGCTCTCGTGCCCGCGTCGCCCTGCCCCCCGCCCGTGACCACAACACGACGATATTGAAGCCAGTTCCCCTCCCACCACGAGCCAAAGAGGTAAACACACCTCCACACACAAGTATAATGTGTGGGGGGGGAGGGGGGGGGGCGCAAGGAAGGGTAGGGAACGTTTGGGGCGGAGGTTGCACACTTCCGCAAACACAAACACACACACAGAGGCAAGGAAAACAGGGAACAAGTTTACCCTACGACGTAATCAAATGTCCTTGTCGGGCGAATGTTGGTGTAGTGGAGATTGCAATTTCAGTTAACTAACAGTAGTTGCCATTGCATGGATATCTAGTTTAGTTAGTTTAGGTAACGTTTGTATTATAATTAGGCGCTTAGAGACGATCTTCAACTCGACTGATAGTGATTGAATGCAATGATATGCTTTGTTTTTCTGATACATAAAGGAGTCTTTTAGGAAAAGAGTTTATACAGTTAAAAGTAGCTATAGTATTTAAAACTTTCTTTCTGTCGAAAATCATTGTTTAAATCATCCATTTAAGCTAGTTTGAATCGCCCCCTATATCATGGTGCTGCAAAAAATAACAATTTAAAAAGAATCACCCACAAGCTATACATATAACTATTAAAAAAAAATAATACTCTTTGAGTAGATCAGAAAGCAGAATAGTTATTTATGTTAAAGTGCGATAGGTGATTGACTTAACTTTTTAAAACCTAATTTAACCTGAATAGTCGAGCGCTAAAATGACGATAAACACCACACAAATCTACAGGTGTATCAAAAGTAAAAAACATAAATTTTGCTTGGGTGTTAACTAACAACATATATAAGACAAACCCACCGAACCGGTTTCATCATTGAAGAATAAAAAAAAAAGGAAAATTTTTAGAGCCAAAAACTTCTTTAGTCCGGGCCTGATGCAAGGAAACGTCATGTTAAGCACCCAATAAATATGGTATTATGTATAAATACATTGCACTCATTTAGTATTATTCTTAATGGTATGCCGTAAGTTCATTTAACGTCATTCTGAATAAATAAAGGCCCTTGTAAAAATAGCAAAACTGAGGCATTTTAAACTTCTTCTCTTTATAAAATAAACATTCCTTTTTTGTTAAGAGCATTCTACGTAAGTCTAGAAAGGATTATTTTTAATATCCTGATAAGATGTTCGAGTTTCACTGGATATGCGACTTCAGTAGTTACAAAAATCGTAAATATTTTTCGTTTGCTTTGTCGAATCGAGAGTTAATAAACGGTACCACATGAATCTGAGTTATTTCTTTTGGATTTATTTAATCAATAACGCAAATGAATTGAATCGAATTACTCAGAAATAAATGTAGGTACAGAAAATTTGCAAACGCGCCTTTTTACTATGATGTCGCGCGAAAATGAATCTATACATTCCCGCGCTTTTGCCGATGCATCAAGCTTCGATTTTCTTTATATGAAATCATGATGATCCTGAAAGGGATCGTTTTTTCGAGACGGGAAGGATTTAAATAAAATGTTCGAAGTGGCTTGCACTTCAAGCGGCGATCCACACAAAACTAACAGCGATAATGACTGAATGATAGTGGTATGTGGGGGTATACTTGGGACAGCATTTAGGTTGGGCACAGGTGTGGCTCTAGCCCACGACATTTATGAAATATTTTTTTCTCGTTAATGCTTACAGATAGACCCCCTGTGCATTAAGACTTTTTGATCGTATATGATTACAGCTGCTACATATTATTATATTTACCTCTATATCTGATACACCCTGTATATTCGACTTTTTGGGCAAGAAAGATATTTAGAAAATCTTTAAATAAAAGTCGCCAATGTAAGAGTCAGTAGATATGGATTGGCACCACTGCATTTTAACAACTCAACTCAGGCTTAAGTGTGTGTGTTAACGTAATTGTTTTTATTGCGATTTAGTGCGTGTTAATAAATGTCGTGCGTTATATCATTTCCAGCGCTGGAACTCATCAGAGCTAAACTGAATTTAAAAGAAAGTTAAGTTGAATACTTGCCGCACTGATCTGTTCAAAGGATTTCAATAAGAAATGATGATTATATTATTATTTTTTGTGGTTCCTTTTCATAATTTTTTTTTGCAGCACCACGATAGAGGAGGCGATTCAAAATAGTTTAAACGATTAACTATTTTTTACCACATCGTAGATAAATTAAATTATTTTTTGCGTCTCCGTCCAGAAACGCTCATTTTGCAGTACTTCAGAGCGGCAGGGAAAACGATAGTTAGGCAGGCAAAAATGTCACTAAAGGTTGGCCACACTAGATTCACATGACAGATGTGTAATGAATTGTCATTAAGCTACTCTTCAACCATATTAAGATGAACTGGGACCTGTTGCATAAAAGTACAATTACAATTTACAGAATGATATTTTTTCATCTGTCAAATTTGCACTTATCTATAATATTTGCATCGCCGCCTGCAAGTCAAATTTTTGACAGATTGTAAAATAAATGTCACCTGTAAATTGTAATTGTACTTTTTATGCAAAGGCCCGGGTGTCTTCATTGCACTTATTATTGATAATCCCCGATATTAAACTTGAAGGAAAATTACAGAAAAAGATTTATTCTCGGAAACGTCAAAATACTAAGGTATGTGACATCTGTGCCAACTTGTACTGTCAACTCTCTAGTGTCAAAATTTCTTTTCTATTTTCAATTCAGAATTAAGCTTTGTCGCCCAAAAAACATTGTGTATCCCACGGCCAGAAACTCTTTTGCGAGTATTCGTACTTGTGGGGTAACAAACCATTACTCATACTCGCAAACTGTGGTTTCTGACCTAGTTGAACAAATACTACTTAATCAACATGAGGGACGGAAGATGCTTGGAGAGGCATTTTTAGGTAATTATGTAAATAATTCTAATTATTCTGTTGTTTCTATGATAGACTTTTCTGCAACATCTAAGAGAAAATGCCAATTCAAAATTAATTAAATAATGAACAAATTTTTTAAATAATTTAATTATTTATATAATAAAGTGGGAGATAAGTGAAAATGGATTTTTTTCTAGTGATTATTTTTTTTTAGCGTGGAGGTGGGGTGGAAAGTGAAGGGGGACTTAAACTTATGTTTGGAATAATGATTCCTTTTATTATTTAAATTATTGCAACTTAATGCTTTTTAAGGCGTTAAGGGAGGGGAGAGGGGGACGAACAGGGTAAAGAGGGGAGCAGAGGTGTATGGGGAAAGGGAGAGTGGATATTAGGGAGGAGGGAGGGGAGAGGGGGAGTAAAGGAGAGAGGGAACAGAGAAGGAGGATGAACCGGAAAAAATCTTTTAATAAAATTAACAGAATTCTTTTGTAATACTGCAAAAGACTGAGCAATTAATACAGCCGATCTTCGATGGCCGTCTGACTCACACGTTTGCTTTAGATTTCCCTACCGTAATAGTGGAAGACACCCTTCCCCTACAGTGCCAAGCACTGGTTTGTGGAATAAAATGAAAAATGTGTACATACAAATAAATTTAGGTAATAGTCCTTTATTGATTACCTCAGTTTAAACAAAGTAATCGGCAACTATGTGTGAACCAGAAAAAGAATAATCCAATCTTAGAACCAAAAACTGATGGGCAAAATATAGACTGGAGAGCGGAAGTTAAATATCCAGCCTTACCCTAGACAATAAACTTCTATGGAACAAACATGAATTTGAAGTAACCAACAAGGCCAAAAGAGCTCTGATGGTGTGCAGAAACTTTGCAGGGAAAAATTGGAGATGCAACCCAAAAATATTGCCTTGCATGTATACAACGATAGTGAGACCGATCATCACCTATCACCAGTGGCATGGAGCCAAAAGAACATAATCTGGTCACGCGCGAGAATTAACCTCTCGAAAGTGCCAAAGATTAGCATGTGGTTATGGCATAAGGGGGCATGAGAACCTGCCCACAGCAGCTATTGAAGTAGTTTTAGATCCTGTCCCCCTCTCACATTGTAGTAGAGGGCGTGGCGAAAGAGCCGCACTAAGAATGGTCAAGGAAGGATGATTAGGAATAGGCCTCAATCTCCTGACGATGATCAAACCTGTGATATGCCCGGTATGTATGTAATAAATTTAGCTTTTTGAAAGAATTTACCATAAAGCTAAGTAACAGGAGCGAGTGGGATCAAACACCATCTGACTTGAATAGAAATGCATCAATGGTATATGATGCTCCAAACGCAGAGGACGGAATTGATATGCCTATAACCACATATTTCAAAGCTGGACCAAGTATATTCAGGCGGAAATAACCTTATGAAGGTGTGTTCAGTCATTATGATGGAAACGAGCAGAATTATCATCGTGTCTATAGTCAACAGCCATCAAGCGCTGACTCATATGAATCCTCAAGTGGTCTGATGCTAGGAACTAATAGCTCGGCAAGAAATAAGTACCCTCCTGGGTCGGTCACACAGGAGGAGGAACAAGTAACGGATAACTCGCAAAAGCTGAATCTTTTAAGGCTGACCCTTTTGCGGTTAAGTAGCAGTACAATACGGAAGAAACTAAATAGGAAAGGAGCAGAGAAAATTCATTATGGGAAATCTCCAGGAATGAGGCAAGTCAATTCTTCTGGGAACTTATAAATCATCAAGGTTAGAAATGTTCGATTTCAGTAATACTAGGCCATTGTAGACTGAAAGGCACCTGAGTAAGCTGGATTGGAAAAAGTCCTGAATGCAGATTTGTGGGAACAGGGAAACAGCTCCACCTCTCTCAACTGCGTAGCACTGTGCAACTCGCGGCATGCAACCTGGGATATGTGAAACGAAGGGAGACTCCCTTAGACTGCGGCCCTCTGGACATCCCCAGTTTCTAAAAGAATAGGATTGAAGGCAGCTGTAAAGCAGCAAAGAATATGGATACAATAATCTTTTAGGTCGCAGTG
>RXPK01002365.1:0-67707 GCA_004143645.1 Protaetia brevitarsis | reverse complement strand
TCAACTACCATAAACAGGTTTCTTCACAAAAAAAACTAAGACATACTTTTTTTTTGGCAAAAAATTATCAAAGATAAAAAGTTCGCATTCTTACCATAGCTTGATTTAAATATAGCCATTCTGATGCCAGAAAGATTATTCCTTATAACACCTCTTATGTCACTAAGTTCCTATATATTCGGAAATATTCTCTAATAAATATATAAATAAACAGTAAAAGAATTTAATGCTCCCCTTCATCCAAAGAGGCTTTGTATGCAATTTTAGACGAAGATTAGGCAGAATCTACAATGTTCATTGTAAGTACAAAAACATCAAACAATGCGGTTTCATATGAATAAGATAGCTACCTTATAATCCTGGCTGGCCCTCGAAGAAGAAATAATGGTTCTTCCTTAAATTAAAAAAAAAAAAAACTTGAGACGATCATAATTTTCTTCTGATGAATGTTTAAAAGCAGTGTAAATTATCTACCGAAAGAGTGTTTTTGAGAATACAGATTTATTAGAAAAAAGTTGGAATAAGTGTATGCGTTCGTGCAACCTGTGTTAAACAAAATTCTTTTCCGCTTCGTGAATGGGTAGAAAATACAACGAAACTCATCCAAATAGTAAACCTAGATTGTGCTAAGAATATTCTTTAAGAATATTGGACTATTCCTAGATGGATCTTAGAATATTCGGAATAATTCTGAAATATTCGTAGTATGAGAAAATGTCCGCCCAAGGAATATCCTTAGTTGAATTAGAAAAATATTCATAGAATACGTTTGGAACATCCATAATAGTATTTAAAGAATATTCTTAAAAGTATTGGGACACGTACTTATTTTGGAAATAATTTACATATACAAATAACGCATTATTTAGTACATAATAATAAATAAATAATTCACATAGACAATAATTTAGAATGAGGAAAAGTAGGAGTATTCCATGGCATTTCTAATTAATTAATTCTTTACTACTTGGGCAAAGAACTTGAATGAATAAGAGATGAAACGTGATAAGATACACAAATTTAAAATAGCTTCTGTGTTGTAAAGAGACATAATTTACAATTTACAATGAATTTGAGTAGATAGGATTTCAAGCATACATTCTATTGACTTATTTTTAGTAATGTCCTTTCTTTCATTATTCTTGTACCGCATTATACAGCTTTTATGTATTGTAAGTTCACACACACACAATTTATAACATATATACCTAATAACACTATATATTTAACTCTCTAGTAGAAATTAGAAACTGCTAGCTAATGTATTCATTCATCTGCATTTTGAATTATGTAACCATCGCAGATGTTAAATGTATCTTATAGTGCCAAAAAACGTTAAGCAATATTGCATTTCATACGATGCAGTGTTCAAAGCTATAAAATGCAACATTATAATAGAATGGTAACCATCTTTTAGATTTGTTTTCTGTTTAGATTAAAATCGATATAAAAGCAAAGTAGCGAAACTGCTATTTTATTTGAACCATATGAAAATATGCCTAATAATATTCAAAGCATAAACAGAATACTACTAGTGAAATATTTTTTTTTTGAATACCTATACTTAACTAAGCCGTACTGATGATGAAATTGTGAAGATGTTTATAGTGGGTACTTCTATTTATGTTTTGCTCTTGTCGAAATATTTACACATTGTGCTACTAAATTTAACAAGGTTATTGTCTCTTAAACGCTACATGAATTATGTGAAAATTTTGTGATATTTTACGTGGCATTTATGGCTGCTAGTTAAAATAGTTGTAAAAATAAAAATGCCTTGTGTAAACCATAGCAGTTATTATTACCGCAACTAACATTTATATATTGAGAAAAGAATTTGTCCAATTGTAGGTCTACATCGTGAAAGTCTTAGTTTAAAGTATACACAACTTATAGACGATCTTTGAATGAATTTTGTGCTTTTTTCTGATCTACACTTTGGACTTGTTCTATACTTTATTTATAAAAAGCCAAATAATTACAAAACATCCTAACCCCGTGCTCCACCTAGGTAGTATACGACCTATTCTACAGCGTGTTTCATATCTATTTTACTACTCGGAAATTAATGATGGTAAAAAGCTGCAGTAGAATCTAGTGGAATTGAGATGACATTGTATGCAAGATTCTGTCATTATAATACCCCTCGTAGTAATACCCCTTAACTCCCCCCCCCCATCTTTATTTTTCTTAAATTGTATCAGCAATAATTGTTTTCGCAAGGTTTCGGTATGCAGTCATATGGTGTTATTTTGAAATATTCTCAAGGAGTAACTCAGAGAAATGATAAATATAAGCAGTCAGACTATAAATGATTGAAATGTGTGGCTTCTATGAAATATGACTATTGGCAGTATCATCCCTTTTTGACGTCAAACTGATTCATATGATTACAGCGAAATGATGTATCGCCAATCAACAAATGTTAGGCCTACTGTCCACTGAGGCGGCATTTGACGAATGCATGCAAACTGCAAATGACGACAGGCGTACTTTGCACCTTAGATATGTCCACGCAATCGTCATGCAAGCTACAAAACGATTTATTTCTCTCAAGTTTAGCATCGCGGAAGAAACACTCCAGAAACACTCATTTTGCAGTACTTAAAAGCTTTCCTGTCTAGGCAGGCAAAAATGTCACTAAAGGTTGCCCACACTAGATTCACATGACAGATGTGTAATAAATTGTCATTATGCTACTGTTCAACCATGCTAAGATGAACTGGTGTCTTCCATGACACTTATTATTGATAAATAGATATTAAACTAGAAAGAAAACTACAGAAAAAGATTTATTCTCGGAAACGTCAAAATACTAAGGTATGTGACATGTACATGACAACTTGTACTATCAACTCCCTAGTGTCAAAATTTCTTTTCTATTTTCAATTCAAAATTAAGATTTGTCAGCCCAAAAAACATTGTGTATCACACGGCCAGAAACTCTTTTGCGAGTATAGTAATACAAATAACTATTTTTCAATAAAAATTCCATTTTCGAATAACAGTGCTCTCTTGGACACTTGGTTAGTTATTTTGTTTTCTTACGAAGATTACGGATTTCCCCCAATGACTTCAGTGATGTAGCTTTATAAATTCATCCGCTGCACGTTTTGTGTCATAGTATATTTCTTCTTACGCAAGAAAATGTGTTCAATGGGACACCTATATACATAAATAGAAATTCTAAATATAGTTTGATAATGCTTTGCAAAAATGATATTTTTCCGATTATTTGTATCTAATACTACAAAGAAAGTCCAGATGATCCATATATGTTAATTCATGAAGCATTAACTAAGACTATTGAATAAACTTAATAAAAAAAATAAAAATTTTAGAGAAGGCATATTTTGTATTGGGATATTTTATTGATTTGCCCCATTGAAACACAAAAATGAATTTATCACATCTACAATCACGGTATCGTAGGCATCCATTAAAACTTATTCAGTATATTTTTACTTCTATTTGCATGTTGTTAAACATACATTCTACTCTCCATCTTGACAGCATATTTAAAAACTTTGAAAAAATATTTACATTATTTGTTAAAAGTGTGCGTTTTCGTATTAACCTTGCTTCTTATATTACATACTACTGGAATATCCTTATTGACATTTAAAAGTAATGTCAAAATGTCGTTATACGTCATTATCTCTTTACCTGCAATACGGAAATGAAAATACACTTGATTTAAGAATGTTTTTAATAATTTTATTCGACGGATCTCTAAAAAAATCTTTTTTTATGAAAGGAATTAACCCAAATCCATGCCAGAAAACATATTCTAATACATTTTTGGCAATGTTTCTGTTCATAAAACAGGCCGTTAGCTCTCCTTGCGTATGTAAACAAATACCAGATAGCATTAAATTGAAAATTTCCACTATTAATTGATTAATTAATCCATTTAGTGTGACCTTTTAAATTCCGCTAACTCAATTTTCATGTCTTTGTTAAAAAAAAAAACGGGTAAAATATAAAATAGGTATGTGCCTTCCTAATAATCAGTTTGTTTTCCAAACATCAAAACTATTTTGTGCATTATGGATAATCAAAATCCTGTTATGTCTGTGCATAGAAGATATAAATAAATTTGACCGTGAATTTTAAAGTTTGGTACGTAATACGCTTATATAAACATATGCATATACATTATGTTTTATTGGTTATCGGTTGGTATTACATGACGGCCATGACATTGGACATAAAACCTAATCACATATGTACGAGGCGATAAAATAAATATTTGTGTTTGTCTACGGCTTAATTTAGATAGCGAATTTATTTTTTGTTTAGATATTATATTTTTGTGTTAGGTAAATAAATATCAGAATAATATTTTGTGGGCTACTACTTTATTCCTACATAATTTTCAAATAAAATATATATAAATACATTTTGTGGAAAGTCTAAATATTTGAATTGGGTAATTCAATTGTGACTATCTAATCATAGCAATGTAATTTTTTGATTAACATTGGAGGTTATAGCATTTTGTACCCAATTACCCGATACAATTGGCCAATATAATTGAAAGTTCAAGGAGGATACTGTTCTATAAAGAAAACTGCATTTTGTACCACGATTTCACTGACCCGACATGACACATAGAGAGTAAATATGCTTAAATATCTTCGAAGCCAATATGTACAATAAGTATGCATGATGTATAACATGTCACAGACAGTGTAAACAAGTGATATCTTCTTTATTAAAAAGACAAAATACGATTTAATATAATCCTGAAGGACATTGAGAAAACGTCTTTTATAGATTATTTCCCAGGCGATTTCTCAAACGAAATTTTTCTTTAGTGGATTCTAGGTAAATGTATCAGATTTTTTATACGCAGAAAATGAATGATATTTTACATAATCTGGATTTTTAACTCAATAATGGGTGTAAAAGTAGATTGGCTTTCAATGCCGCATTTCATTGCGTAAATTAAGGCCTGCTGAGATTCTTTATTGATCAAATGACAACTGTTAACCACATCAGAAGAACAATAGGACTAAATTCGGAGTACATTGAACTTACTTAATTCTAAACCAAAACATTTAAATATCAAACAAAACAATCTATTAACTTTTACAAATTATGAATGACTTAATTGCTATGGTTAGCATAATACAAGTCTTGCATCGTCACATCCATACGTGAAGGTTGTTTTTACGACATTGACATGGATATTATTAGTTGAAGTGTTTGTGTCGTGATAGTCAATGGAGCTGATAAACTACAAGCTTGTCCTTGAATACATTGTGCTTAATTTTTGACGTGTTTTCACATATTTACCTAAATAGGTATTTTAAGTACACGGTTGTGTCACAAATTTAAATCTACTCGTCTGTACTGTAATAGTTTATACTCTAGAATTCTCTTGCTCATAATCAACATTTTATACAATTCGATCTATTTTTTTATATTAAAAATTCTCTCTTATTGTAATAAAGAAAAATATAGTTTCGTATCTACTAACATGTGTATGTATTTTATGCTGATTAATATGTTGTTTTAAGGTTATAAAAGCATTATAAAATACAGTGTGTTCATTATTTTTAATATATTATGATGGGTAGTGCAACTTAACGATTTTTTTTTGGGAAAAATGCTTATTCTTTAGTTGGCACGATTGTGACAGTAAAATGTCAATTTTAATTTGAATAAATGTCATATTGACCAGCACTGAAGCTAATATTTCCCAAAATTATTTTAATTAATCTGTTTGCTTCGCCAAAAACTGAACTATTAGGTTTTTTTAAAGATGTACTTCCGTTTTTATTGGTAATTTAAGTTACCTGGTTATTTGCACACATAGTCTATACTATTTAGTTTTGGTTTAAACTAGGCTGTCACCAGGTATGTTCCACCCACGACCTCCTTGTTGACTTGGACAGTTTGCTTTATACGACCTATCGAATTATTCAAATTTACATTGAATTGAATGTTACACCAGATTTCGGTAAGTAGCGACATCTGCATGACGTTTGAAAGCATTAGAACTAACTTCTTGGCACGTCAAAATGATAGTAATCGAGGACACAGCTGATGACAATCTGGTTTAAATCAAAACTAGATAGTACAAAACTATGAACCAAATAATTATACAATTGAAATAGCTAATAAGATGTGAAATACAACTTAGAAAACCTTATATAATAGTTCGGTTTTTAACGAAGCAAACAGATTATTTAGAATAACTTTGAGAAATATTAACTTTGGTTCTTGTGAATATGACATTCATTTAAACTAGGTTGACATTTTGCTGTTACCATCTTGCCAACGGAGGGATAAACATTTTCCCAAAAAATCCGTAAGTGGCGCCAGCGGTGAACTCGCGCAACTCATGATTCGACCGGCCGTATGAAGCAATCATCAAGCAAGTCGTGGTCCCACCATTACCATTATTTTGATGTGTCAAGAAAGTAGCTCTCATATTCTGAAATGTCGCTGCTTACCGGAATGGAGCGACTTTTTGTGGTTAACTATCTCTAGTGTACCTTATCCTTGCCGGAATATAGTCTAATATTCAATTCAATGTAAATTTGAATGATTCGACAGGCTATCTAAAGCAAATTGTCAAAGTTACAAAGTTAATTTATCATTACAATACATTGCAGATTGATTTATTTTACGAATTTATAATTACTGATTTAAAACTAAAAACCTGCTTGCATCCACGTTCCACATGTTTTGACAGCTGTCATCTGTCATTTTTAAATCCTAATTTTCATAAAAACGAATCAAGCTTCGCCGCTTTTAATAATTTACATACACTTACACATTTCACATATTACCAAGTTTACAATTCAGACCAGCGGCGGCCGGTGCTTACGTTTTACAAGGGCCATTACAATGATCTAATTTCTTCGTATAAGTTCGTAACATCTTCGTATTTCGGACGATAGCACACGAACTTCAGTCATTGACCCCGCCTGTGACAGACATAAATAACGTTGCATACCGTATTAAACAGCTGTCACTACGGCATTTATAACTATCCAAAACATTCTGATTTTGATGACTGGTCACATCAAGTAAATAATTTATAAATGTTATCAACTACTGCATATTTTCCTGTAATATCATATATTTTTCTCTTATTAAGAAAGGTCATTAGAAATTACAAAAAAAAGCATGTTATTTAATGTATCATGAGATTTAATGAAAAAATCCTCGCTACGCTATTTGAACTTGAAACCGTCCATTAAAACGTTTTGTAAAATTAGTATTTCTTTTAATACACTTACTATTTAAAAAAAAAAGATTTCGTCACGACTGACCTTCAGAAGCACTAACGATCACTCTTATAATTCGTTTCTGCCCACAAAACAATTTGTTCAACACATAATATCCATTTTAAAGCTGACTGAATTAAGTACAGTAATGCTTCAGAAACAATTTAGGGGCTGAATATAATCCTGAAGTACTCCCCAACACCGAGAGATTGCGAGGAGTTGCTTTGTTTATAATTAATACTAACATCCTGGCATTGTTGATGCAACTGAAGTCAATCAGAGGGTGCGTCTATATTGCACGACAGCCGGGTGATACTGAGAGCACTAGTGGATTCCAAAAATACACTGGTATTCGAAACTTTGGTGTAGGTGCCCGGATATTTGGCAATCGAAGGGAACGAAAAAATAGATGAGTTAGCAAGGACGGAAAAGATAGAAGTAGTTTAATTACAGAACCAAGGCAAGTGTCTAACGAATTTCGACGTTACTTCTTAATTGTTGCTAAAGTACTTACAAAGAATCAGTTTGGTGCCTTACAGCCATTACCCACTATTGTTAACTATGGACCCTGTGATTTCTTTTCGTTTAAATCGATTTGTGCTGGTGATATTATGGATGTAGTTACAAAAATTGCTGCTAAGATGTTACATGGTGACCATCGGGCGAATTAGCCGAACAACTGGTTTATTTAGCCAATCTATCATTTGGTTAGGGCAAATATTCCACATCGTGGAAGTCTGCTTCAGTGCTTAGTGCATTTTTGAAAGTTATTGAACGTCTAGTAAAGAAGGTATCTTTGGATACAATAGAAGGATTTTTCCAATCTATTCTATTATGACCTGTTTGCCAGGTAGGTATAGTGAGCCAATTTTAATGGGCATACAAAAAAAAATGAAAGAAGCCACATACATAGTGACAACACCAGACGCTATCACTCCTCGACGCCTGAAATTAAATGGGTTGTGGATATAATCAGAATTCTAGAAACACATCATCATCGTTATTATCACCATCTAGCCGTTCAATCCATGTGGATTATGGCTGACACTTGAGCGTCGTAAAATCCGCATTAGGTGGATTAGTTCTTCTTTCCTTTATTTAAAGTCCGTTGTGGGTCCTGACTGCCCTTGCTGTTTTCCTCCATTCCTCTCTATCCCTGCACTTCGATTTCCAATCCGTCACTCCCATCATCCTTACGTCTTCCTCCACAGCGTCTCCCCATCTCTTCTCGTCCTCCTCTGCTTCTGTGTCTCCAGTGATCCACGTGTGTTACCCTCTGATCATTTTCTGTTGGTTTTTCTCCTGATTATATGTTCCTGCCCATTGTAATCTATTTGCTTTAAGCATCTTATGATGTTTCTCTCCAGCTTATCTTCTATTCTCTGTCTTTGCATTCTTACTTCCATCTTCCGTATATTTGGCCCCAATATTGTCCGCATTATCTTTCTTTTATTATTTTTTAGATCTTCTTCCTCTTTTCGATTTATTGCCACTGTTTCTAACGCATAAGTAACGACCGGTCTGAACAGCGGTTTTATATCATTTTTTATTTGCGTTTTTTTAGTTAGCATTTTGTTCTTTACCACATCTACCGTAGCCTGGTTCCTTAAAATCCTGCTCTCTCACTTGTCTTCACTGTTGCCTCCCACTGTAACTCCATAGATAAATGAAAAGGCAACTGGCTTGAAGGAATGATCTTTTGTTTTTGAAAAAATTTTTTGCTTTTACGTCTACTTTTCCCAGCTTCAAGTATTTTGTCTTTACTTCATTTATTATCATATCGAATTTTTGTGCTTCCGCATCTAGACTTTCTATAGCTCTTATCAGTATCTATAAATACAACTAATAGCATATGCAGACGATGTTGCAATAACAGCACATAGAAGAGATGATTTGGTCATAATATGTTTCTTGGCTAGTTTTGCTCTTCTTATATCTCCCTCCAGCACTAGATTACAACAGATAGAAACACAATAGTTTTAAATTGTACAGTACAGAACAAACACATATTAGGCAATTCGCATCCCAAAATACATTTCCATCGCAAACAATGATATTGTAAACCACAGCTCTGCATCAGGTTACCCTGATGAGGGCAGTTGAAACACTGCTGAAACGTAGTTTTTAAACAATCCAATAGACGATGGAAACGGCACAAACATCAACTCATACTAAAGTAATCCATTGTTATGAATTTCACGTCGTGACAAAACTTGGTACTGCAATCTGCAATGATATAAAATTTATATAAATGGTAATGAACATTGAATTCATTCTAAATGAATGGCAGTGAATATATGGGGACATAACAAGCCAGTAAGATAATCATTTGCTAGTTATAAACATCAAAAGCCAGGCACCTTCTGAAATGATACATCTGGCGGAAAATGAATGAACATTTATTATTTGTTCAAACTTTTTGCACAAATTATATGTATTCCAAGTCGGAAAACGATTTATTAGTACACCATTATCATCCCCTCCCTAATGCCTAATACCATCCCCACTGAACGCTGAGGTGTTCCAGCCTCTGCTAAGGATTTTTGTAACATTGATATGGGAGCTACAGCTTTATTTCCTATCCGAGAAGAAGACATGATCTGTTTGCCTTTCAAATGACATTAAAAATATTGGGTTGTAATTTACACTTGTTTTTACATAGGTAGTAGCATATGCATGCAAATAATTAACTGTATTTAGTCTTTCACAGGCGCTAAAATAAATATAATTTCTCTATTACTGTCCATCATGAAAACAACTTTTCTAACGCAATCATTGACAGCCTGTCACGCACAGGTAAAATAACGTCTACCAACTGCATGTAGAAAGAGTGGAATGTAAAAATTTAAATAAAATCCTAATGGAGTTAGCACCAGTTGTGGCAGATTATAAATGAAAATCTGATCATGTGCCAATGATTGTCCACCTGCCAACCATTATCCACTTTAGCCTCATTTCCAATAACTTTGAAATAATTTGAAATAAAGTTCTGTTGGACGATTTTACGTAATTCTAATCACGAGAGATGTTTCAAAATGGCTTCTCCCACGAGAACACTCGATGCTTCTTTTTTAATACACATGCACACAAAAATCCTTAGAAGCCAATAAATTGTTGAGAATCTTCAATGTATCATATGGTATTTTTGGCAGTATATACCTACATCCATCTGGTCAATCCTACATGATTGAATTCCTTTCCAAAATATGGCAGGCATTTAAGTCAGTAACTCATTCGAAAGGCGCATTTGTTTAAATGATGTATGCGCAAAGAATGCCGCAATGAGTTAAATACAAAGAAAAGTAAGGATTTTGTTACCGATGAGCCATATTTCTCTGAGTATCAATAATTGAAAATATGTTTTCCGTTTTTACGACTTAGTTGTGTCTATATATTTGCTCATCTTTCACCTAAAATCATAGTATATTTAAAATTGTCATAGACATGTATATATTTAATCGTGAAGAAATGAAAATGAACTTATTTTTGCATAACACAATCTAAGTTCATCGGGTTATGCATTCCATATCGTGTTTGAACTTTTGAACCATCAAGCAACTAGATACATGCACGGAACTCATGTCCATACCCTATTGTCTAGACGGCGATTATAGTTCTTCTGCGCCATGTAAACGATGATCCTGGACGTTTGTCGACTATTGAACCGGCCGCCCTCTACTTTCGAACGACATACGGCCACAACTAACTCGCTGTTTTTTTGGAAAATCGACTTGGAGTAGACAGTGAGACCGTAAAAATTCACGTTTTACTGCTGAATTTCAGGAATGTTACGGCCGAGAGAAAATAGAAGAAATATTGTTGCCGATGCTGATTGTGCGTCTTAAAAGCGAGACGGAGCAAATTTAATTTTCCTTACGAAATGTATTTTTGTGTATGCGGACGTGATAACGTTAAATAAACAAGTCTGAAAGTATACTAATGATTAAGTAAATATTACTGACGGTAATTAGTTGATGGGTAATGGAGGCTATGTTTAAGGAATGTCTGTCGCTTATTAATGCAGTGTATATTTTTATTGCCAACTCTTAATTGAACGGCTTAAAAACGCGTATCTTTAATTTAGCTAAAATTACATCTGGAATCATTGCTTTACTAAAATATCACTGCCATTAATTTTTCTAAGAGAATGATTTATTTAACAATACTAATATTTATCTTTACCAGATTATTCTGGATAAATCTATGTACTTAGGTATGCTAATTTTGTCATTGTTTACTGTTATTACCTAGTTTTTCTTTTATTGACTTATGATTAAGGATTTCCTCGCTGGAGCTTTATGTGAGAGCGGAGGCAATGAATGCGATCCTTAGACTGAAAGCCAACAACCTGTGGCATCCCAATTTCAGGTTGGGAGGACACACTTATACTGCGGGCACGATGCTGGACGGGCCATTACTAAAAATGTCCATGGACAGCATGGCACCCGAAATTATCTTCACTGAAAAGGTGAAAATCTCCATGCCGAACAGAGACCAGGCACGTAGTGAGATCACTACTAATGATAACTGGTTCACCGACGGATCCAAATCTAGCCAGGGCACAGGAGCCGGTATTTGTGGGCCCAGTCCTAATCAAAGACTATCCATAAGCCTGGGAAAACATACAACGGTCTTCCAGACAGAGGTATTCGCCCTTGCAGCCTGTGCAGAAATTATTGCAAAAGGGGGCTACATGAGGAGGAAAATTAACATAATGACTGATAGCCAGGCTGTCATTAAGGCAGTCTCGAACCCCGTAACTAGGTCAAAACTAGTTACGGACTGCAAACAATCCCTCAATGCACTGGCACGAGACTACACGGTGTCTCTGATTTGGGTGCCGGGACATGAGGATATAAAGACAATGTAATAGCCGACGAACTAGCTAAGGAAGGCTCTAAGAGACACTTCATGGGTCCAGAGCCCGTATGTGGAATTACTAAGGATTCCGCAAGAAGGGTGATCTGGACCTGGTTAGATAAAGAAAGTAGAAAGAAATGGAGGTCGACTGAAGGTCAACTCTATACCAAAGCGCTGATAGGGGATGGGGATGCTAGTTTCTCTGATAACCTACTCAGGCGTAGTAAGAAAGAAGTTAAAACCATTACTGGGTTGGTAACTGGAAGATGCGAACTACAGGAGGAAACGAGTTTACATGTAATCTGCACATGTGAGGAACTGAAGGTACTCAGGTCGGAATATTTCGGAAGAGATCTATTGGAGCCTTCGAAGGTTCTCAAGTTCCCACTGGGCAAGATACTAGGCTTTATAGAGAACACCAAGCTGCTCAAGTGGAAATAAGAGAATTAATAGGGATGGTACAATGAGCACCTAGCTCAAGTGCCCCGTCCACCCTAACTTTAATGAATGATTGAACGAAGGATCCTTCAAATTAAGGAAATTATTTGTGCTAGACTAGATGTTCATAATTTTTTAATTTTTTAACATTTTTCAAGAAGGCTACAAATATTTCACATACCATTTGTGCTCTAAGCTGTATAGGTTTCCTTCTAATGTAAAAATAAATTCTCCAATATCTTTCCAACTCTTACGTCAGTTTCAGTCTCGTCCTGTTTTGCGGAATATCTTTTGCTTGGCTGATCTTTCTTGTGACATCCCATTTACCTCGCCTGCCGGACCTTTTCTACCGGCCTTCCTTCATTCACTTTTGGTTTTTTTATCTTTAAAAGAACTAAGCGTGCCTTAAGGGAAGTCGGTTTATTATTAATCATGCCCTGGCCTCCGCAGAGTTCGGATTTGAACCCCATAGAATTACTGTGGGATGAACTGGACAGGCGAGTAAGGGAAGTCTGCCCAACTTCGAAAGAGCAGTTGTGGCGATTTCCCCAAGCCGAATGGACCAGTGTTTCCCAGGAAACTCTTACAAAATTAGCAGAGCACATGCCACGAGTGGCCCGGGCCGTATTGAAAGCCAAAGTTATAGTGTAATATTTTAATAAGAATATTTTGTTTTATTTTTTTATTTCTTTTGTTATTTGTTTATATTCTTGTTTCCACGAATACATTTTTATTTTCTTTCGAATTCCTGTTATTTATTTATTTACATATATATGTATGTATATATGCAATCAAAGTATAGGAAAACCAAGTAGCGTCACTCACGTTTTTATAAGTAGGTTTTTAGAGAAAGTTTTGGTGACCTCCTACCATTTTGTTTTGTACATTCTGCGCGAATTAATGTAGAATTAAAATTAAAATCATTCCCATATAAACGAAAATACACTCTAACATTCGAGAAGAAAGCTAAATTACAAAAGACTTATCTAGATTCCATATCATAGAATAGTAATGGTAGATTTACATAACATACATTATACATACGGTACAAAATAAATTGGGGACTAAAATTTATCTTGGCGAGAGTAACGCTACTTGGTTTTCCTATACTTTGATGTAATTTCATCTTCGTTTTCAATGAATTCACTAGATTTATTACTAAAATTAAAGAAAATCCACTAAACTTTTCACTAGCCACTAGGATATGATTTGTGTACACCAGACGTGCTTCCAATACACCAGATTTAATGGAAAATTCACTAAGTTGGCAACACTGTACCTAATTACATATATTCATCTTCTCTGACAAGGGAACCTCGCGCACTGTAAATCGCAGATTTTGATGAAACTTTGTCAGTTTGTAGACTCCATGGAGTGTTACTTAAGGACGCTTTCCGTTGCTGCGGAACTTCAACTTTAGGGGGTGCAATTCACTCTTGCAATTTAGCCCAAATTTGGTTTTTCTGAATAACTTTTAAACGGTAAGAGATAGGAAAAAAGTTTCAATGGCGGACTTGTACCGTTTAGTGAACCCTTTCGATTGGTGTAGATATTTATATACAGGGTGTTCCAATAAACGTGGAATGACGTATATTGCGCTTATTTTATGGAATTTCAGAAATCGGTTATAATGGCCTTTTTGTGATCAAATACTCTATAGAAAGGTAATTTAAAAAGTTATACAGGGTGTCCACAAAAATATAAATTTTAGCATATTTCCTTATTCTAATGAGATACTCTGTATACTGTTATGTGGCTGCATTGTATGTCAACACTCCATGGTGTCTACAAATTGATAGTTTTATCAAAATCTGCGATTTACAGTTTGCGAGGTTCCCTTGTGAGCCATCTAGTGGAACTAATTTGAACAATTGTCCGTGCCAGATTTGTGACTGAATTCGTCCGGTCACACATCTGGACTCCTTGGCTATGTAATGGAAGCTCGCGGATAAAGTTTGATAAATGAAAAGTCCTCTTGTGAAGTCTACTCATGTTGTTCAGTTAGCGCCATGAAGGGTACCTTGAAAGGAAATAACGTAAAATACTAGTACTAACAATAATAGGATATATCGCACTATATACGAACAACTTCGATCATTGTTGTAGTCACCACAGTCCCTTGTGACGCATGCACGAACCGCGTTCAATAGCATTCTATTGCATACATATCTGCAACATAATACTCCAATTTGTGGACAATAATAAATCTAATTATTACAGTCAGATCTTCATAATTATCAATAAAGAATTGCGTATTTATAAGTTCTGTAGTATTTTCGTAAATTTCCTTCGTTTTACGTTATGTAAACAGCCGATTTGCAAAACTTTCAGCAGCACCATGTATAGAAAATAATCTACTTGGTTTTTAGATATATCTAGAATTGCGGAATTTAACCATAAGACATTTGTGAACATTTCAAAAAATTGGGGATCATAAACTTTTGGTTGGAAGCCAGAAACGATTCTGATCTTTCTTTCGCCACAAAGAAAAATATATACGACCGACTTATTTTGTATTTTTCAAGCCAAAAGGAACATTTATTTTTTTTCATAATTGATTCTCTTGTCAGATTGTAAGAGCGTCAAAACATTAAATTTCTACAAATGTCACACATGTTGGTTATAGAGCTGAATTTACAAATTAAAAAGCTTAAAACCACAGAGACATTTATTTAGCTGTAGTAAATTTCTGATAGTCTATATTACGACAGTCCATTCAAAACTAAAAGGTTGTGGCAGATATTAATAATTGCCGTCTGCAACTGTGCATCTGCGTAATGGCATCGTTTTCTCGGTTTATTTATCTGTTTCATAACGCACACAGGACGACAAATCTGAATAACTGCGAACTATTTCTGGAGTTAACATTTTATAGTTATTTGGACCGCATCCAGAGTACGGCCACGGAGGTAACAGGCGGGATATTAAAATATTTATTTGTCCCCCAACAAACTCAATTCCCGACGATCATCCGCCCGTTTCGTGTCATTTACTTACTAATCAATCGTTGTTTGTTAAGTAAGTGTTGACGAACGATTAAGAAAAAAATCGTGCGTAAAACTCGTGAAGTGTACAGAATGCGTCGGTGTCACTGACATACGTTTTCGCGACATATTATCGAGGGATTACCTAAATAGTTGTTCGGTGTTCCCTGTCAATCGCGGAAAAGTTTATGTTGGATTAACCATTGACAGCTAAAATTAGATTAATGCAATGTAAGTAGATAAGAAGCGAAGTTTGTATCATCATTCTGCAGTGTTATGTTAATCACGCTTAAGTAAACAATACAACATTTACTAAAACAGTATGATTTTGTATGTTACTGTTTGATTTATTAGCCAACTAACTGAATGTTGTGGTGGATTTTTAATTTTCCTACTCCTTGGGATTAATTATCGGTATGTATATACTTTGATCCAAATGAATGAAATATCTACTATATATTTAAAGGAACTTTATTTATGAGTTTTATGACTATTCCCGGTTATAAAGCTAAAAGAGGATGCTGGCTATCTTTGGAGCATTCAAGTAATGCTTATTTATAACTAATATTTATAATATCGAAAGATTTTTAATAATTATGCTGTTGATGTAAAAGCAGCATATTTCCCAAGGGATAGATATATCATAAATTTGACAGATTCTCGTTTGTGAAATTATGGAATATGTAACAGATTAAGTTTAGTGGGAAGCGACAAGGGTTTCTGAAAAGTATTTCGCGCCTATGTATATAGAGTATTTTGAAATTCACTGCTTCAATTTTTTTTTTTGTAATTAGATCAATAAGTTTTTATTATTTCGTAATTGAAGTTATGAAGTATGTAACGGATTAAGTTTACTGATGACCATAACGGGAGTTTCTAAAAAGTATCTTGTCCTATAACTTCAAGAGAATTTTGAAATTCCTTGCTTCAATTGATCAATAAGTTTTTGTCATTTCGCGTTTAACTGGAAATAAAGTTGATTTTAAATTCTTAAGTGAAATCATCTCTATATGCTTTGATACTTTGATTCAGCATATTTTAAATACAACTGTTTTATTTCATTATTTTTTTATATTTGAAAGTTTGTGACATCGCTATTAACATTCTGTGTTCGGAAAGTGAAAGCTTTCTATCAAGGAATTCGATCTTTGAGCAAAGAAGAATTATTAAATAAAACTCAGTTATTAATGCTCCATATTTTGGAAATTATTATTTCCTTTTCTAGGAACATTGCCGCAATTAAAACCAAACGTTCAATTAACAATTAACAATTAACAATAAAGACGGTAAAACTTACCTGAGGGTAATAAACATTTAGCCAAAAATACCCACATGAGCCGGACAGCAACATATATGTTTTCATAAAAAAGATGCAATTGATTAAATTTACAGAAAAGACTAGCAACTTACAAATACTACTAAAACGCACTGAAATTATACAAACATTTAAAAATTTGAAAATACGTGTACACTCTGCGCAGCCAATTCTGAATATCGTCTATGCTCTTTTGAAAATAGAGTTGTGTACCCGATATTGAGATCTAGTAGGTACCCGAAATCGGGTATTATTCGAAATCGAGCATTACATAAAATTGATTTGTGGTTTCAGGCACAAAAAGTAGCGTTCTTTTGATATTTAATAGCTGTTACAAACTCCTAACGGTTGTTAGCTGCTACAACATAGCAGCTTGCTTCGTAGCAACCCATCACTACCAAATAATCGTTTTTTTTTTTGCACAATTTGATATTTTTTTAAATAAAAGTTCTAATGTAGTTACAGTCTGTAACGTCTGTTTTTGCTGTAGTGTCTTTTCAAGTTTAATAATATCTCAACGACTGATTTAGGATGATTTCTTTCAGGAAACCTTCAAGTCTGTCACTTTTGCCTGCTAAGACTGTTTTTATTATAGTGGTTAGTTGTTTTTTTTTGTGGAACTTTAGATTGTTATCATTTGAATACCGTTGTTGTACTGCTTGGTCAAAATAAGAATTTACTCAAAAGATGAGCGTATTGATATGATTATTATGCTTAGAGGTTATCATCAATGGTTATTTGTATCATTAGACCAGAAACTACAGTTTTGCGAGTATGAGTACGGTTTGTACAAGTACAAGCACGAATACTCGCAAACGAGTTTCTGGCCGTGTGATATACAATGTTTTTTGGGCCGACATTCCTTAATTTTGAATTGAAAATAGAAAAGAAATTTTGACACTAGGGAGTTGACTGTACAAGTTGGCACATATGTAGTATTTTGACGTTTCCGAAAATAAATCTTTGTCTGCAATTTTCTTTCTAGTTTATTATATATTATATCTATTTATCAATAATAAGTGCAATGAAGACACCAGTTCATCTTAGCATGGTTAAACAGTAGCTTAATGACAATTTATTAGTGTACACGTCTGTCATGTGGAATCTAGTGTGGCCAACCTTTAGTGACATTTTTGCCTGCCTGCGCCTTGAAGTACTCCAAAATGAGTGTTTTTGGAAAGAAATCATCATTTTGGATTTTGATTATAAAATATGGACTTCGCTGTAAGTTTCACTTACATAACTTAAATAGTTTTTAAGTATTTCAAACAAGAAAATGAGGTTAGATTTTCACAAAATTAAAATTATTTAAAAAACCGTAGGGTTTAGGTATTACAAACCTTGTTATAACAGATACTTGTTTTGACCGGGAGGATCCAAAACTGCAATAATATACTGGGGGGTTCATTCAAAAAGAAACTTTGATATCTTTAAGGCTTTTGGACCACCCTATATATTATGAAAATAATTTTAAAAGTTTTTAATACAAGATAGGATATTAAAATAAAGGTAATTCGATCTTTTGTCATGATCACTCAGCTACACTGTGCACTCACCATGAAATAAAAGATAAATAAAATCTAAAAACTATTTTTTTGACATTTATATGCAAAAGATATGTGTATAATAAAGTACATTTTTTTTTATATTTTTACAATAATGACACTTCAAAATAGATAAAGGAATATTTAATTAAGGTCATTTCTGGTTTCGTTTTTCTGTTGCGCATATTTTATCAACTATAAAAGCCTCTTTACAGTTCGCCATTTTTTATTGCGTGCAAAAAAATAGCCCATGTTCTATTCCGTGCATTGCACGTGCAATACAAGTAAAATTGGCACTTAACTGATCTAAATCCCTTGAATGTGCATGCGGGCAATATTTATTACACGCAATAAAAAAATTGCGAACTCTAAAGCGGCCTTTTCAGAAAAACCCAATATACTAAATTCATTTTAGTATTTTTCCTTAGATATTTGTCGCAGACTGGACCAATTCTAATAAAATTCTGAAAATTGTTAGCGGTAACTAAATGTCATATTAGCAGAAACATTCTTCAAATATGACGTCGTTATTGCTCGCAGTATTGTAGAAATTAGGTAAAATTTAAAGTAGTTACTTTTTCATTACTTAATTCTGTTGTTTTGCTCGGTAAGAACGTGTGATTACTTAAATTACACCGTTAATAATTAGATGTTTACATCATTTTCTTAACTGACGTAAACAGTAGGTACGTAATTCTGGTTCTTTGGCTTTTGAGTGTTTATTAAAATAATAAGTATTTTTTTATCGGTGTGATACACTATAAGGGTTTTTGTGAAAGACTTTTCATAAAACTCTTCTTTTATAAAAGATAATTTACCCTCAACAGATTTCTATTACTGTACCTAGATTATTTGACAAAATATTAGTGTATCTGTCGATCTTATTAATTAAATAACTGGTAATCAGTTGATTTCCCGGGAAATGAATAGGGTTAATTAATTTACGAACGCTTTCGGTGTACACAGGAACGTTTCTAATCTTTTTTATTATTAATTTTAAGTTATTTTTGGATAAATTTGCGCAAATAAATATAACATGGCTATTATGTTTATACTTGTTGAAACTACATACTTTAAAAGCAAGCGGAACAGAATATATTACAAAATTGTGTTAGATAATAAAGTTTATAATTTTCACTTTACCGAGCAGTTTTATAAATTAAAGATTGCACCTGTATACGATAAAAAGATCAGAAGAAAGAGATACGGAAGCATATACTACACTATCAAAGTTTTTTGTTAAATCAATCATCTTTGACCAAAAACTTTTATCACATGACTTAATTGCAACCTGTTTATCTTATTTATTTCGGAATCCATTGATGCAATATATTTTCGCTATCAATCAATTAAAACAGTAAATAAACATAATAAATTACTAAATGCATATCTGGAACTGCCACTAAATATCAATCTCTTTTCAGGAACTGATATTTTAGAAAGTTAGCAAATCAAATCAATATTTATTTCCTGTCAAAAAATTCATATTTCGGCGAATCTATTTTGATCATACGTACGGGAATCAAGTCACGTAACTGCATGCATACAACGTTGGCGATGTGGATTAGTGGGGGATAGTGGAAATGGACGTATTTTAATTCATGTATTTACTTTTTAATTGTACAATTTGTGATATCTATAATCGACAGGATATATCCCTACTATTTAATATCGAATTTGTCATTTAATATTGCGGTTTTATTTGCTGACTATTGATACATATCTTATATACGATATGTTTATTATATGAACTTCGGCACAAGTTCACACGTTTGTATATGTAAGTACATTTATTTTTATTGTCAAGGACGATATGCAGAGGTACTTACTTCTAATTTTTATTGCTTGAAATGAATAATAGATATTTTAACGGATGCTTTATAGTTTTCATAGTCCAGAAATATTGTAATAATTACATGTCAAGACTTCTAAATAATTCAAAATAGAAGAAATATATTCAAATAGGAATTTAAGTATACAATTTCAGCATATCATTTTTTTTAAATTTTATTATTATAAAGTGCTGAATAAGCAATTTCCAGAATATCCTAATATTTATAATTGTCTTTGGGACTAGTTCAAAAACACGCCAACTTAAAGTAGATACGTTAAACAAAAAATTTATAGCTTTCGCATGATTTCAATAAATGTTGTTGACTTATGATGAGTTTCAAATTATCTAACGTATCTTCCCAGAATTTCATTTTTATACTGGTATATTGCAATCGATAAAGCAAAAATGAAAGTTGCTCAAGAAAATCTTTATTTATCTTTATCGGTGCGTCGAAATTGAACTGTGTACTTCGCGCTAAATAATAAACGGGTTCTCTTGTTAGTGTATTTCAGTTTTTATGGTTTTTTTTTGTCAGCAGATGCGTCTATTTCTGCGCCATGTTCCCAGACAGTTATTTTAAAATAAAGTTATATTTAAATCTTAAATCCTTATTGTATTTTCATATTACTGTGTTTTATAATCTATATTTTTCAGCACTTATTACTCTGCTTCGTATGTTTTAAGCCCAGAGGTTAATTCTAAGATTCGCGTTTTTATAATTGCGTTAAATCGTATAATCTTTCTAAAAAATTAAAATATATGTATGGCTCGTGGAAAACGTATTTTCGCGATACTGCATGATGCATTAATACTGTTTACTCTTCTCACTGGTGTATCTTTCAAGCAGCACAATATAATTGAAAAAACGTTTAATTTTGGTTTATAGCTAGTATAATAAACGACTAAATATTCGCGGAATAAAATGTTAAAATACAGTGTATTACATACTATTTGTTAGTATACGAGATAACGGTATTTCGAAGTGAAACTTTTATGTTTATTCAAAAAATATTTGCTTGGAATTTCGTGCTAATATGCAGATTTTTTTTACACAATTATGAAAATTAGATGTTTCGATTTATACAAAAGTGTTCAGTAATGGGTATTAAGTAATATACTACCTTCTGAAATAAAAATGCAAAAATGTAAATTCTGGTAAAAATGTTGTTAATTTGTTAATGAAGTTCATTATCATAAAGATTACGTTATAGACAGCACACAAGGCGCATAAACGATTCGTCTTGTTTACTTGTCTTGCTGGGAGATAACTAAAGTCGTTATATGGGTGTTAAAATTATGCAAGTATGCAAAATTTAAACAAGATCAAGCATGTTTCGAAAATTTACGAAAAAAATATTTCTATCAATAAAGTGATTTTTCTGTAGAGATATGATGTGAATGTTATTAAGAATAGTTACTTTTCCCACTAATGAAGTGCTTTTCTGTAGGATATATGATAAAATTTTATTGAGAAAATTGCTCAAATTGATAAATTATGTAAGTGTGCAAAATTTAAACAAGATGGCTTTACTTAATCGCTTATTAAATAAATAGAAAAAATAATTAAATTCAAACAACTCATCAACAACTTTCAACAACTCCATCCTGTTTAAATTTTGCACACTTACATAATTTATCAATCTGAACAATCTTCTCAATAGCCTTTTGTCATCTGTCCTACAAAAAAAGTACTTATTAGTGGGAAGAGTAAATTTTTGTAAATTTCCAACAGCATTCTTGATCTTCATATTTCATATTTTACGTACTTGCATAAGTGATTAATCTGAAGAACTTTTTTTAATAACATTTTGTCGTATCTCTTAAAAAAAGGCACTTTATTAGTGAGAAAAAAAAAACCGTTTTGTAAAATTCCAAGGCATGCTTGATTTTTCAGAATTAAAAATATAACACAAATGACTTTCTACCCAAGCAGGGCTAAACCGCAGATGATGAAATTTCAACTCAAAAAGTTTTTTACCTATCCGGTGACACACTGTATATATTTTTACAATTCCGGACCTTTTTATTTTTATTTTTGTGACGTGTCTTTATAACTTCTGAGGATGGCCCAAGGATGAAACTTGTAAAGTTGTAAAGGCGATATTTAATTCACAACATACGATTGGAAAGAACTACATTTTCTTATTTTACGTTATCCAATCCAATGGAGACCACTAATATTTTTAGTTGTTACATATTTTAACGTTTTAAATAAAGCAGTATTCATATTCTGGTTATTAACAATCATAGGGAAATTATTTAGTTTGGGTAGGAACATTTTAGTTGTTATAGAATCCATATAGGGGAAGGTGAGGCAAGATGGGACATTAAGCTTTAGCACACTGCATCAGGATTGAAAATTGATATACAAGGTTCTAAGTACGCTTGTTGTAATCTTTAAACATTTATCTGCTGGTGGATGGATTTACAATTTTTCGTTGGGTATTCTTGATGTAGTGAGAAACTTTTGAAAAGAAATGTGTAAATACACCATCTTGCCCCACCATGGGGGCAAGATGGGGTTCCAGGTGAGTTAAGAATGGGTCGTACCATAAATCTAGATAATAGGTAAAAAAAATGGATTCTTAAAATATTCATGCAGGAACAAAGCTTAAACTCTTTAAAGCGAAACTACTTAAAATAAAAAAAATACAATAACGATAAGAATATTAAACTTAATCTTCAAAATTGAGACAATAGAAGACGAACTTATACACGTTATTCGCAAAGCCTCATGTACCCAACCTCGCCATCCATGGCATTGTATCAATACTTCCCCTTACAGTACTAACATTGAGCGTCATCTTCCTCAACAGAAGAACGTGATTATTTCCTTGACGTTTTCTAAAAATATATCTCTCTGCTTTCCTTACAAAATTCGGCTTCTTGATCTCTTCTGTTTTCTTCTTTGTCATTTTTTTTCCTTTAACTTCCCTCAGCACTTCTAGTTGCCTTAGGGATTCTCCAGACTTCTATTTTCTTGTAGCAGATTTTTATACGTAGTGCCTGTAAGGATTGTTGTCTTTCCCTTGTTACGCTTTGATTGAACCTGTACGTTATTTCTAACATGAGAAATAGGCATTATGTCTTCGAGAAAGCATAATGGCATATCCAGGCATAACGGACCAGAGTGAAGAGTGAGATAATGATGTCCCCATGTTTTCCCCATGTTGTCCCATACCAATAGCCCCATCTTGCCTCTTTGGGACATTTTGTGATTATGTTATAATAGCATATTAAATATTTGAAATAAACAAATAACACACTATAGAAAATACATGCAATACATGTCAATTAATAAGCACAAAAAAGTGTAGTTGTAAATAATTTACTTATGCTTCCGATACTGACCGTTGAACTCACCATCAAAATAATAACGAAATTCTGGAAATTACAAAGTTCACGCACAAACAGCAATAACTTTGTTATGGCGACTAGTAAAGTTTCCTACATTACAACAAACATAAAACAGCAATTGTCAATATTAGGACTGCTATAATTTGAGAGATGCTTACTGCCATTTTGTAGATAAGACGATGTCCTCATCATGCCTCGTGGCCCATCTTCCCCAACCTACCTAAAAAATAGGTAGCTGTGGGGAAGACTTTAGTGGAGCACGGGTGTAGGATTGATTTTGTAATTATTTAGCTTTTTATAAATAATGTGTCATCCCATTACACAGTTTGCACTTGGTATTCAGTGCTGATCGCAATTTTAATGCGCCCTGTAAGAAAAGATGTTACGGTGCGAGAATGATTCCTACTAAAGTTACAGTAATTCTTTAAATTAAACATAATTTGTTTTGTGATATACAGGGTGTATCAGATATAGAGGTAAATATAATAATATGTAGCAGCTGTAATCATATACAATCAAAAAGTCTTAATGTACAGGAGGTCTATCTGTAAGCATTAACGAGAAAAAACATATTTTATAAATGCCGTGGCTAGCCGCACCTGTGCCCAACCTAAATGCTGTCTCAAGTATACCCCCACATACCACTATCATTCAGCCATTACCGCTGTTAGTTTTGTGTGAATCGCCGCTTGGAGCGCAAGCCACTTCGAACATTTTATTTAAATTCTTCCCGTCTCGAAAAAACGATCCTTTTCAGGACCATCATGATTTCATATAAAGAAATCGAAGCTTGATGCATCAGCAAAAGCGTGGGAATGTATAGATTCATTTTCGCGCGACATCATAGTGAAAAGGCGTGTTTGCAAATTTTCTGTATCTACATTTATTTCTGTGTAATTCGATTCAATTCATTTTGCGTTATATGATCAAATAAATCCAAAAGAAATAACACAGATTCATGTGGTACCGTTTATTAACAACTAACTCTCGATTCGACAAAGCAAAAGAAAAATATTTACGTTTTTTGTAACTACTGAAGTCGCAAATCCGGTGAAACTTGAACGTCTTATCAGGATATTAAAAATAATACTTTGTAGACTTACGTAGAATACTCTTAACAAAAAAGGAATGTTTATTTTATAAAAAGAAGAAATTTAAAATGTCTCAGTTTTGCTATTTTTACAAGGGCCTTTATTTATTCAGAATGACGTTAAATGAACTTACGGCATACCATTAAGAATAATACTAAATGAGTGCAATGTATTTATACATAATACCACGTTTAGCGGGTGCTTAACATGATGTTTCCTTGCATCAGGCCCGGACTAAAGAATTTCTGGCTCTAAATTTTACTTTTTTTTATTCTTTAATGATGAAATCCGGTTTCGGTGGGTTTATGCTTTATATGTCGTGTAGTTAACACCCAAGCAAAATTTACTTTTTTATTTGATACACCCTGTATTTGAATATTTCGCGGGTTTATCACCCTTAATTTCTAAATCTTTTGAAGCATTGTATACCTAGCAATGTTAAAGATTTCATATTAAGCTGATTCTAATTAATTTTTTTTTATGTTCTGCTTCCTGGCGTCTAGGGAGGGGACCAAACCAGTGACCAATGACAACCGGTTCCGACAAGTGTAGCATTGCGTCCTTAATCCCGATGTCCTGCCGCAACAAAGCGGAAGCGTTCGCGCGCCGCCTTCACTCGCGCCTAAGTTCGCTCGGCTCCCAGGATGGGCGCCGTTCGGTAGACGAGAGCAGTTGGCTGGCGGCGCGCGAGAACTCCGTCGCCCTATCGCAACCGCGCCATTCAGATCCCGACCTGTACTTCGACTTCACCTTGGCCGAATCGCCCGGCAGTCCCGAGGAAGAGGTACCGCAGATCGAATTGGCACGACTCATCACCAACGAGAAGGACAATCTGATCTTGACGCACGGGGATGACTGTCACTGTACGAAGCAGCCAGCGAATCCTACCGTGGTATCGCTCGGTTCCAACGGGCAGACGATATCACCGGATAGTGATTCTAGTGACGGCCAATACTTTGACCCGGACACGGACGATAGACTGGTGATCAGTGATGAAGTGGACGGTGCCGTGCTGGGTGCAAAATCCAACGATAGCCTCTCAATAAACAGTCTGTCGTGTACTAGTGAAGCCTCCACGCTTAGCTTACAAGACTGTCCGTCGTTAGAGTACAGCAGCTGTCAGCAGGAGTTGTCCACACAGAATAGCGTTGTAGAAACGGATTCGCAACTGGATCTGCATTTTTTGACGCCTCAAGGATCGCACGAGATCGCAGAGATCAACGGAGACGTTTGTGATGTTGAATGTGATAGTATACGGTTAGGCAACGACGATATACAAGCTTTAACGGAACGGGAAGCGAACCACACCGACGCAGCGGATTCTAATAGCACCTTGCAAAACGGCTGTCTCCATTTGGAACCTGAAAATGATAAAGATGAAGACGAAGAGTCGTATCGCAGCACTTTACGAATAGAAAACGCCTTAACCTTAGATATACATAGGAAACCGCCCGAGGAGAACGATGAGATAAACGAAATCGAGTTGGAAATCAATAATCACGATAACACTGACAACGATAGTGTTGAGGACCGCGAAGAGCCGATACCTAGAGTGCGGCGGTGTTCTTCTTTGAAGACGGGGAAAACACCACCGGGCACTCCAGGCAGGAAGAAGATAGTGCGTTTCGCTGACGTTTTAGGCTTAGATCTGGCGGACGTTCGCACTTTCCTCGACGAAATTCCAAAGATACCCAACTCGGCCTACGCAGATTTGAATACCGATACCAGTTGCTTCGAACGCGAAAATTCTTACGGTGCGGGATACAAACACGCCGGCCCGCAAAGCGATAGGATTCTGTTAGCTCTCTTCCAACAACCTGGCGGTGAAACGAACTTTCTGGATCGAGTCAGAGACAATCAAGTGTGCTTGGAGAACGCCATAGTCGACGATCCCATCGCTCTCTCGATCAAAGGGACGTACGCGTACGAAATTTGGATTTTAACAAATCGGTTCACATCAGATACAGCCTGGATTCGTGGAAAACCTTCTCCGACCTTCAAGCCACGTACGTGGAAAATTCCTGCGATGGCTTTTCAGATAAGTTCAGCTTTCTAATGTACGTCAACACGATCACGGTTGGTCAACGCGTGGAATTCGCAGTCAGGTTCCAATGTAAAGGCGTGCAGTATTGGGATAGCAACAACGGGGTGAATTATTGCTTCCAATGCTTGCCAGTCACGAATACGACGAACTACGCCCCCATAACCGGAGTGGAAGATTCTTGGGGTGCCGCATTCTATTAGTAAGTAAACGATTTGATTCAGATTTTATTATGCCAGAAGTAGTCGCTTACGAATATGTGGGTAGTAGTCAATGTATAAAGCAAAATCAGAAACAATCTAAATTCACACCTTTTTGCTAAATATTTGCTTCGTAGTATTTATTCTTTTCTCATCCGCTTATTAGTAATACGATCCCAGCAGTTTTTATGTGTATGTTGTGCGTTTTGTTGTACCTATTCGATCACTCCAATTTTTTTTTTTTTTGGGCAGTCATGCAAGACCTATAGCAAATCGGGATATTCGCTGATTGGTTGCACGTTCAATGAAGAGGGGCATGCTTATTGTGCATCGAATCGCGAAACAACCACAGGTTAATGCTTTGAGAACGTCAATTATATGTTTACCATGCAGTCGTCTTATTTTTAATCACAAAAATAAAGAATGGTGGGGGGTTATTGTGCCAAAATAGCTGTCATGAATATTTCGTATTCATGTATAAATTGGAAATTTTGCACGATTTCTTTCGATTTGAAAATCAAATATTACCATATTTGTTTAGCGCCTTCACATCATCCATATTATATTAAGCACGTGTTTGTTTTATGTTGCTGGGTATTTATGGAACATTTTTCTTTAGAATTTTATGATTATTGATTTTAAATGCAACTTAAGTGTAAAAATCTAGAATAGTCATTATATATTTATATTCTTAAACACATTCTGTCAATGTACATTTTGGATAGTTATATTTGAACTTGTAACGCATGCATTTACTCGTTAGTTGAGTTACAAACCATCGGCATTGACTTGATAAGTAGGTAGCTACTAGTAGTGAAACACCCAGTAAATATTAAAGCTTTTTTATTATTAAAAATCTGTACTATGGAAACCTTTTTGGCGACTTCTTGTCGCCATGTTTATATGTATTTATTTATACAGATTGCAGCAATCACCTTTTATTACTCAGACTGTATGCAGGATATTATTTAAAATTAATGGGTAGAGGCTTGCCACAGGGACGCATAATAGCTCCGCTTTTATATATCTATTTATAGTGTGGATCTGTGCAGTAGTGTTGAGATGAAAGTAGTTTCATTCGCCTGTACAGCTATGAGTGAATATTGGAGAGAATGAATGAAACGAATGCCCAAGGTTGCTTTTACGACGTGAGCGGATAAATTTTATGGAAGATAGTAGCAAGCAGCTCCGTTCACATGGCTTTTATAATAGGTTATGTTTTAATTTTTAGACAAATAACTTGATAATTGATGCAATGAATAGTAAATTGCTTACATAAAAACGCGTTGTTACACGTATATTCTCGTGAAGGAAATGTGAAAAATCTACTTCATTTATGCAAAGAATTAAATAGATTGCTTGAAGTCGTATTATGCAGCGGACGATCTGCCGTGAATTATGATGAAAGCTTCGTTCTCAACACTACTGTGCAGTATAGTATTAAATATGCTGATAGTGCGTCACTAATAACAGCTAAAGATCTCACCTAACAAAATCAACTTGAACAAATATTACATAGAATGAGACAATTGAGAAAATGATAAATTATAACACACATACTGTATATCAGTATGATAAAAGAAACACATTAATTTGCTCAAAATAATTAAAACCTAAAATAAAGTTGTTAGAAATTATAAAACAGAATTCCTACGCAAAAGAGAACATTTCATAAATTTTTAAAAAGTTTCAGATATTCAAATGAAATCAAACAGTATTCTTTCCATTCCAATTTATTACTATCTATAACAGCTACATGTTTCGGCCATCTTCAGAATCCTATAATGTCAATGTAAAAACAAATTAAAATGTTATCACTGATTAAAATTAAAAAATACTGGGCCAGAACTCCCCCAGGATGGAACCTCTAAGTTGGGCAAGCGCCAGACAATCATATAAGAATCATAAGATGCGCTCCGGTGTCTCGTCCTCGGCTGCTAGTCAGTCCTATGCGGTGTTTATTAAGTTTGCAGTGACCAGTCAATAGCCCTACAACTTGACGTAGTTTACTGCGAGAAACTACAAAGAAAAGTGTCATCTAAATATAAAATTGCTGGTGTGTATCAATTTCAACAGAGAAATGACAACACTTTAATTTATTTTTTACATTGACGTTAGAAGAGCCCGAAGATGGCCAGTTTCAGCCGAAACATGTAGCTGTTATAGATAGTAATAAATCAGAATGGAAAGAACACTATTTGATTGTTTTTGAATTGTTTTAAGCATGAAAGATAATCCATACCTGCTATATTAATTGTAACTTTTACGAAAAGAGCTATTCGGTAAATATAAAGAAGCAAAAACAATAATTTGAAAATTTCATACATCACACTTAAGTATTTCTAGCTTCAAGTTCACTAGTTGAACATTATATCTGTATTAAATACTTTGTGTTTCCGGAAAATTTACAATTTTCATTACCACAATATAGTTTTTTTTATTGAAAACGTTACAAAATTATCGGTTATTAAATCCCTCAATGCTATTTTGTTACATAGATAACAAGTTTTTTTTCAAGTTTATTTCAAATATTTATAATTATAATAATAATTAATAATTTATTAAGTGTTTTGAAATTTATTTGAAATTAACATTCCTAAGGAATTCAAAGCAGTAATTATGCGATTTTGTGTAATACATGTTTTCTTTTGAGCTCTTTGAAAAACTATTAACTTTAAGTTATAATTTCATTTAATGAGGCAACCTATATGTAAAGCCTGAGCATTTAATATGCTTGTCAGAGATCCCCACTAAATCCCTTAGTCATTATTATGGTCCCGCAAAGAAGCGGTAGGAACAATTGACCAAGAAAAAATTGAACTAGCGATCCAAACAGATTTAAAAACAATTTTATGTAAAACTTTATTTCTCTACAATTTTCTTTTTTATTAGTGTCAACTGTTTGCTATAACGAAAATATTTTTATGTCATTTGCATTATAATCAATATAAACCTACTATTTTTTCTTTATAAAAGCCAAGAAAATCTAAGCAAACTTACGTAAATATATTACGACCTATAAAAGTGCGCAGATGTTTAAGATCAGAAAACCTCAAATTGCTTCTTGAAGTTTCTTAACATTTTGTTATGAAATCGTTTGGAATGAAAGCAAAACAATTCAGAAATGTTTGTCGTTAGTTTTGTAGTAAACTTATTTTAATAAGTTTACTACAAAACTGGCAACAAAGATTGTGTGATGAAATAGATAAAAATAACCAATATGGAGGCTTTTTAAGATAATAGTCAACTTTCATCATACCTGCATCCTACCTGGCCTCAAGTTTACACCAACATTTTTTATACTGAAATGTTTTGAAATCTATATCAACGTTAATAACATTTAACGATAAGAAAATGCTTATTCTATACGCAGTTGCCTCATACTTTCACATTGCTGTCGCTTTGCATAGAGTATTTCGATTATCTGTATTTACATATCAACTAATTGTAAACATAACCGGGCATACACTATGTCTATTTAATGTTTTAACCAACATCCAACATCATTGATGTAAAGTAAAGACGATCTATTGGTTTGACTATTTTTCTCAAGTATTCCTTTTAAAAAAACAAGCAAAGTTTCCATTTGTCTCACAGAAAAAGATACAAGAATTGACTTCATGCATGTTTCATAAATGTGACAGATAGAGATATGCACATTACTACTTTATTTAGTACAGACTAAAATATACTCAAGTAGCACAAAAATATTAAATAAATATAAAAATTAAATATTTTTCTTTATATCATAAATGAGTTTTTTAAATATTTTATGCATATTACTTAGTAATATGGGTTTAATATGATATTCTAATATTTCTTTTATATAATTTTCTAATATTTCTGTTATATGTTTTTCAAATATTTGTTATATTAGTAAATATTTTACATACTGACGGTATCTGCAAAACTATCTTTTCCCTTTTTAATTTTACAGCAACTGCAAAAAAAGGTGTTCATTTAGCATTACTAAACACTTGGAACAGAATTGGATTTGCCCAGTTTCCTAAAAGATTATATGGTAACTTTGAAATTTCTGATATAGATATTAAACACTTTTAGTAACTGCTGATAGAAATAAAAAACAAAAACATGTTACAGATGTTATATAATTCACCATTGGCACATAGGGAAATACTTACACCTTAAAAACAAAGCCCATTTCTAACGTATCACGACTTAATCTTGTCCATTACACAAACGCCAACGCCACCATAAACAAAAGCGAACGAATGTGTACGAAGTTGCACGAGCTGTGGCAACATTTTGAAATATCTAAATGATATAAAATGTCGAATACATATTAGAAGATAACTAACAGCTTCTTGCGGGTTTCGCCGTGTGTCAAAACTTTCGCTCGACGTTTCGCTGTTCATACTGACAGCTTCTTCAGGATAACTGAACTCAGTTCAAAGCGAAACCCGCAAGAAGCTGTTGATTATAGTTACACCGGCCGTGAAAGCCTACGCAATGTTAACATATTAGAAGAAACCAATGCAGAAAGTCAAGAATGCCAATAAGAACAAAACTGAATACTTAATACAGATTATTGGGGTGTATTAGAGTAATCAAGGAAAAAAATAAGTACTACAGTGATATATCTAAATTTGTAATATGATATAAATATGAATAAAATATTCAAAACAAAATATTAGAATTATAATAATTATATAACAATTATTTTCTATATGAATATTAAAAAACATTGTATTATTAGTTTTATATTAGGCGAATATTGGTTAAATATTGTGTGCTACTTGGGTAGTGACCGTTTCCGTTTCCATTATGGCACCTGTCAATTATCAAATATAACGTATAGCATTGTTAGTTTGTGTATGTTTTTGGTTTATTACTAATTATTTCTTAAGGTTCAACTAACGCTATTACTAGTGCTGAAATACGGTTTGAACACAAAATTTGAACTTAAAAATTGAATTTAAACATACCGAAAAACCGACTCAGAAGTATCGATTTGACTCATATGGACAAAAATCCACGACATACGTTAAAACATAAAATAGAGAGAGTGTAAGTATAACGAAGGTCGCTTAGCGATCTTATCCGAAGCACACTATTATTAGCAATAATTGCGAACCTTATAGTAACTAGTTTAGTACTAAAATAAACAACTATTTTTTTATATATATATTTCATTTGAAGATTCTGTGTTAGTAGCCACTCATTGTAATTGAGATTTCATGCCTTCACATTCACTAAGTTTGTTACTGTTGCCAACGTTTGGTAGTTTGAGGTTATGTTTTACATTCCTATTTTTGCTATCAGCAATCTTATTTAACAGTTACATAAGGTACTTGCTATTTGACGTTTAGCTCTCCTAACCTCAGTTTTGTGTGTTAAGTTACTTACCACGAACGTTGAATTTGCTAACTAAATCAACATGAATAGCTCGTAGCTTAAACTAACCACAAAACTGAAGTAAGGTCAGCCAACCGGTAAATAAAAAATACCTATAACCTAATACTTTATTTAAATCAGCGCCAGCGGCCGGTGCATGACTCACTGAGGAAGCTATGACATGATTGCAGTTTTTCGTATAATACCGTGTGCAAGATACTATATTACGAAGTTAGTTACGAAGAAATTCGATCTACAGCATAGCCTCCTGGATGACGCATGCACCAGCCGCGCCTGATTTAAATTTTGTCTATTAGAGAAATAGTAACTTGAGGGTGGCGTCACACTCGGTGCACCTCGTTTGTTAACGTAAAAATGACTACCTATAGTACTTTATTTGCTAAATTATATTATTTATCTACAGGTGACAGATGAAAAATAAAGGAAGTACATACATGATTAATGACAGAATATGTAGGAGCACTAACATAGTACTTAATTATGACAAATTAAGTTTTAAAATTAAAGAGCAAATACACTTTTACGAAAATTTTGCATTCACCATATGCAGAATTCTGCTGATGTCATTTTTAAAAACACTGCTCATATTGTACTTTTAGTCACAATGAACACACCGTTTGACTAGAATAAAATAATATCAAAGAAAAGGAGAGGATGACGTTAAACATGTGACTACCGACGTGGATTTATCGGCTTTTGACAAAATTCGTTCTCCTTGAAAATAGCGCTTAACACAAGCCAAGCCAAAAACTCGAAATATAAATAAACTACATAACCGGACCAGTTTATATTTTTTTAATATACATACGGGCCTTGCGGTATTTACCAATGTTTTGCTATGTAAATATAAAATTAATGCGATATTTTTGATGGTCTATTTTTAAAACAGGTATTTTTGTATATTTGTCTGATACTTAAATAATATCGTTCATGTTTTATACACATTTTAGATTTATTTATTAATATTGTTGTATGCAATACCTACTATATTATACAAACAACTAAAATAAACAGAATTTAGAACCACAATAAACTTCGGAAAGACATAGTTTCCCAGTAAACCAAATTCAAATTTCCCGCAATTATATTCAGTAGTACCTTCAATATTCAAATAAGTATTCATGTAATACAAAATCGTAGATAACTTCATGCTTTAAAGTTGAAGTCACTAACAATAGTTGCGGGAAATTTGAATTTGGTTTACTGGGTTGGCAGGCTTGTTCAACACTTTATTTCTACGAAAAAGTGATATTTTAGATTATTTGTTGAAAGCTTGTAAATATGAATATACTTGACGTTTCTGCATTTGTATTAAGCTGTGGTACTTACTGAGTTTGTTTAGCATATTTATTAACCAGCTAGAACTACTAAGCGAAAAGGTTTATTAGTAATACATAAGCATAAAAATAATTTTTAAGCATATTTCTTTGTTTCAAAACAATATTCTTTGTGTCTATAAAAGCACTTGTTCCTAATAAAGGAATTATTTCTTTAAGTGTGCTCTCTTTTATTGAAAGAAGAAACTTTTGTTAGATTTAATATTTTATAGCAAAGAAGACTTTTTATCTTCAAGATTAATAAGGTAAAATAATGAAGAAAATATGGATTTGATAGTTTTCTGCATACTCCAGTTTTCTGGAAAAATAAGAGAATTGTACAGATAATTATTGCACAATCCTTATTATTAACAAAAAAACATACATAAGATGTATAGTATATTCCGAATTACTAATAACAAGTAGTTTTTTTTATACATTTGTTAAGAATTCATCTTGACTTTAATCAATGTTATCAGCCAGTAATAAACAGACAATATATATGTCACTAGAAGATCGCATTTCTTGTATTTTTTTCGAAGTTTCAAGTAAAATACAACACATGAAATATTTAATTTGTTTGGAAAAGAAATCTGTATTGAGAATTAAAATTTGCTGAGGTAAGGAATATTGCTTTGAATGAAAGAAATCTTCCTATTAGTGTACACAATTATGTGCTTTCGAATATACATATATTAACGCACTTCTTTTTAACTTGTGTAATTACCACAAGCTCTTACAAGTGCTAATTCCTATCGCTACATGCTGTTACATAAAATATACTTTTAGATCGCACTTACAATAAAACACCCTGTATTTAAAATATTTTGAATTCGCTGTGTATGATGTGTGAGGAATTATGGATCAATATTTAACATCTGTTTAAATAAAAGCTAAAGCTGGGTGCTTAATTATTTCAGGCCATGCGTGAGGGCTGGAAGCTTACGGGTTAATGTTTGCAATTGATATGATCAGCTCGAAATAATTATGTTTTTTGACTTCACAGTTGCCAAACCAATCCGAAAATTAGGCGTAGGTATTCCAGCTGTGATTCTCTGAGCATGAGACCGAAACGATATCTGTTGTAAACAAAAATCCAGAAGAAACTGGTTAAGTAATGGGGAACGTTCAGATCAATTACTTGGACGCAGCCTCTATATGTATATACTATCCAAATTATTGCCTAATTAAATACTGGAACAGAATACAGACATTACAGACACAGAAATTTGGAAGGATTCGACGCGTATATAGTTTCGCTGTATGTTTTGTTTTTATTACAATATGAGTCACATAATTATAAGGTTGGGATAATAATCATTGTCATTCTGAATATAAATTTCTATTTGGGCATCCGAAATACAATTTTTTCTTCTTATTTAGAAATAAGAAGACTGTTTATTGGCACATATTCCTCATTCTATTGGAGTTATAAAAATGATCCCAGCATTTGTTTCTCATTTGCGAGCTTTATACAGAATGGCTATTGCTAAACTAATAGTAAGCTGCATATATTGGAATTCTGATTTTAATAATGCAAAGAAAGGACAATTAATATAAATTTAAACTCCATTACTTTGAGATTGGAAAAATATAAATGGTGGAGATTTTATAGATTCATAGAAAGCTACGCTTTTTGGAATTTCAATGGAAAAAAGCCGTTGTAAGTATTAATACTTAGTATTTGTTGGTGATATCCGAAATGTGTAATATTTACATGCTACGTTGGATACTTTAAGCTTTATGAAATGATTCTTCATTTTCTAGGCTCTTTTCTACTATAATATTATTAAAAAAAGGTTAACTATTTATTGGTATAAATATATACTCAATTTATGTTTTGAGGTTTGTATTGTGTGCACGAAATTTACGTCACCATAAAGAGCCAAATCAAAAATTTTACTTGGTTGCTGTGAGTTGTCGAATTGTCATTCATATTCAATTATTAATTTGCAGTGGCGACTCGTGCGTTATAAAAGAGGGTGGGCACAAAATAAGAACTTGGCTATTTTTTGTACATAAAATCCATTCTCCTATTTTTCATGCTGGGAAAGACGTCTATGACTTTGTTGTAAAAATGCGTTCAGTCGATCTTCTGACATTCTGGTTCTCAGAAAAATCTTAATCTGTTTGAGGCTGGAAAAACATCGTTCACATTCTGCTGTCGACATGGAAGTTGTACAAATAACATCCAACAGTTTATATGTTTCCGTCAAAACTTTTTTTTAAGTTGTTGTGTGTTATGAACACTAAAAGTGGCAAAACACCACCTACATCTACGTCATACATGCCCTCGCGCTCATAAATTACTGAAAGTTCACTTTTCAATTTTACACTGTCCAACATGGGATAAGATTTCACATTTTTTTATACACATAATTAACCGACACAAAATATGACGATTTTTTTCCACATCTTCGTTGTACTTAATTATATGTCGCAAATAAGCACTGTCTAACTATTCACGTATGTCCACTTTGCCTAGAACACTAAAATCCACGCATGATTCATGTGAGAAACGGAACATGGGGTTTAAGGATGTTTTTTCTTGTATCATTTTCACTTATCAATAAATGGTGGTAGTGGTACTTAAACCTACATATTAAAGGACATCATAATACAGCGCATTTACAATAGATTTAGCTAAATTTGCTTTATACAAAAGTCAGTGGTTTTCGAGATATTATTTGTTTTTGTATACAAAAGGAAGCGGTGAATATATTCACCGCTTCCTCGTACTCATATTTCAAATTAAAGAAAATAATAAAACTTTAAATTTTTCAGTTTTCTTAACTAAAGGATACATTAACCCACATTATCTATCAAAAATTATGTCACACATATTTTTACTCCAATCAAAGTTGTGTTAGAGCCGTTTCTTGCTAGTTGACATGCCATTTCACTGTTCACTATGCCCTTATGCCACGAAATCCACGCCAAAGCAATCTTTGTTGAACTAGGTTTGCTAGATCTTGAACTGTAGATTTCCAAACTAGTTTAGAAGTTATCTGTTAAGGTATAAGTGCTCTTAGGGGTCTGACTATTGAATCAGCTGGACATGGGGTGTGTATTGCAATTACTTCCGTTTAATCTAGGATGGTATATTGTCCTAGTGCAACATAAGATGTATTTTGGCGATGAACACGTAACTATAAAGATACCTGCACACTATGACAAAATATTAGACATTTAAACTATTAAACTGCTCATTCGCTTGTCTTTGGAATATAATAAAAAATCGTACGCCTAATTGAAGAATTGCGTCATACAAGTCATTCAACAAATCGCATAGTGTGGATATACCTTAAAATTTTCTGCATTGCACCTGCATTAGCTAAATGTTTTCAGTTGTTTCGACTAGTGCGAGGAGTCGCAAGTTCGAATCTCGCTGTGGTCAATCGTTCAACCGGTTTTCTTTTTTTTTGCCTGGGCTGTAATGATGATTAGGAGGGAGATATGCCTTTGCGGGTTTAAGTGATAAACAACAAATTAATAGGCTTTATTTGTCCCGAAAAAAGAACTATTCTACATCATACGAACGTCGGTTCAAATAACCGTTGAGGATGAAGGTTGAGAGTTATCCATAGGAAACAAAAAAAAAACTGGGTGAATTGGTGTGTGATTAAATTAAAACAATTGTTTCATGTGAACCTCACCCTAGTAGCAAAATTTAAATTTTCCACAATTATTCTTAGTAACTTTAACAGAAAGACATCAAAGTAACTAGTAATCTAATACAAAATCATTGGTAATTTCGTGTCTCAATAGCTTTGTTTGTTTGTGTGCTTGGAGCAGTATCTACTGACGTCATCAGAGTTACTTGAGAGCATCTCAGAGTTGGATTTAAAGATGGTACAAATAAACGCGCTCGATTGCAATATAACCTTCATTTTATTATTTACTATTGTCAGATTATGACAGCTATTATGAATAGGAAAAGTAAAAATAATTTTTCAAATTAATGAATCTAGACTACAATAAAAATGCATCATATACTAATATTTATGTACCTACCAATTGAAGTTTTTAAAATATAATGATCAATCACATTGGTATCATTATATTATCTATTTCGTGCATATTTGATGCAGTTATAAATCGTATTATATTTACAAACGACAGTTTACAACACGGTGTTAGTGCGATTAGGTTATGTTGCACAAATTGCTCGTAATTGCTCGGACGCCGGATCGCGAGCAGGAAGAGGAACCTCTTTGTGATCTGGATTTGCTTGCTCTAAACAAACAAACACGCACAAATCATGCTCTAAAATACAAACAAACACGTAAAATTTCCTTGGATCTGCTTAGATCAGACAAACAAACAAACCTAATGTTGAAGTTACTAAAAATATTTGCGGGAAATTTAAATTTTGCTACTAGGGCAATATTTCGTCTTAATTTAAAATATAGTCAGGATATAAAAAGCTTGTTTTACGAACGTATATGAATCATATCCTAAATGCTGTGTTAGCGAACAAAAGAAATGTTTCAAGACTGTTTTAACAAATGTCAATGTTGAAACAAATCCTGCCAGATGTTTTAAAATCTTATATGAAACATATTTCAAATATTGTGTGGGAGAGCTATATTAGAACATCTCAGTTTTGTTAATGAACTAATTTACCTATCGTTCAATATAATCGAAATGATCATTCATATAAAAAATCATTTATAATCCAAACGTCATAATCGAATTCTCGAATTAGATTATGCCCACTACTAGCGTGAATCGATGCTTTTTATTAATTTAATTAATTTCGTCTCACTTAGGTTAGATTAGCACCTAAATGGGTGTTAGTAAATTGCACCGGTAGTAGGAGAAAGGGTCGCTTAATTGGTCTTATAATAGATAAATTGTCTCCCAAACCTTTGTAATTGTAAGCTCCAACCATTATTGCCTTAGTTAATAACTCAATTTACACACAAAAGGTAGCTAAAAATTGTGGGAGGCAAATTAAGGATTATTAATAGTTGCTCTTTATCGTCAAGTGTCGATATTTGATTTGAGGGAAATTATTTGATAATACATGATTGACAATGACTGTATTAATATATATATCTGCATTTATATAAGAAAGGTAAACGCTGTTTTAACAATGGGACATTTATTATATCTACAAATTCCGTATTAGATCTGATCTAGCTTGTTGGTTTATAGTTTTCGTAGAGTTCTTGCAGTTTAATTTTTAACATACCTCTGAATCCTCTGATAATTATTGAGGATTCAGCTGAAAACTAAGCTTAGTAGATTATTAAATAACATTATAAATACGGTATCAAATCGGGCTTAAATAATGTTATAATTAGCCATTTTGGAAAAAAGTGAAATATAAAGTAGCAAATAGACCTACTTATATTTTCATTCTAAGAATGTTTTCTTTTCATATTTTCTTTCTATATCTTATATTTACGTGTTTGTATTGAACTTTTAAAATCGCTCTTGTATTGAGATTAAAAGTATACACACTTAACGATGCTAAAATGAATGATTAGAATACCTAGACTGAAATCATATATTTCAGCATCCTTGATATCCGCTTATAAACTCACTATAAAAGCGATTTTAAGAATGCAATTCAATAAATTATATATAATCGACCTAAATCCTATTTAAATATAATCTAACGTTACTTAAAACAAAGTAAGATGCTTGGCAAAAGTGGCACTGTCAGTAACATTTATCATCAAACACATTTCAAGGTATCGCCAACAAAATAAATCCTTTATTATGGCTTATTTCCACTGGAAAAGATTTGGTAATATAATGCATGTGTATCCTTTATATATTTTTTACGAAGAAATTCCAAAAAATGAATTAATACTTTCAGGGACGACGATGCAAGCACTCAAACGCTCACGCACACATATAATTACGTTCCGTTAAAGAGTTGGCTAAGGTTGCGCATGATGCCGGCGAAAATATATCCTACTCACCATAAAAAAAAATCTACCTCTCTGCCTATATGTCTCAAAAAAAAATGTCAAAATATGTAGCGCCGATGAAGAATCAACGTCGAGCAGCGAGTATTCGTGGCACAGACAAGCGGCCGTTCAGGAATACATCGCAGCTACGTTACAAAAGAAGAAAAAGCAACCGGCAATTGCTGCTAAAAGGAGCAATCCAGACCTATTCAGCGTCATCGTCATTATAATATTTTCTATTGTGTTTTTGTATATTCAGAGGGCAATATATTTTAAATAGCTGTAACTCACGTCTTCACGCTATACTTGTAAAGGAGAAAAACAGCGAAAAATGTTATTTATATAGGAGAGAAATAGGAGACATATCACACTAAATGCTTCCTTGTCTATGTGTTCAAATTTTTTACCTTGCGTTTTTTTTTAAATAAGCGTCTTTTAATATGTTGTTTGAAATCGTTTATGATGCATTTTGAGATAATAATAAAAGCAATTCCTTCCTTGGATTGTTCTCACATGATGGAAATATCTCCTAATTCTCGCCTACTGCACCTATAAAACGTGCACTAAATAGTTAGAGACTGTCTTCAAAGAACTGAAAGTGATAAGAATTGTATAAAGATTATATTATTGTTGGTAAAAGATTGATAATTTGTTGTACTACTCTACGATATTGCAATAATATATTTTTTAACCTATTTTATGTGTATATATTTAAAATATCTATTATATATGTATAAAAAAAATGTTGTTGAAAACTATAAAACTGATGCAGCTACAAATAGAAAAAAATGTCTACAATAAAATAACGAAACACCACATAAATAAAATAAATAAATAAAAAAAAACACACCCATCATCATATATTTATCTACATGCAATGAAAATAATATTATATAGCGATATGTATGTATAAGGAAAAAATGCTTTTACATCATGAGAATATAATAAAATAAAAGTTTGGTTTTTATAAGCCGTAATTATTTAATATTTTTAGAATCTTCCAACTTTTAGCTTTAAAATACGAGTGAAAATAAAGAAAAGAAAGTTTATATATTATTTCAGGACCGATGAATTTGTGATAATACTAAAATACACTACAAATATTATTTATTTTATGTTGTAATTATTACTTTGTACTTTATTATTGATAGTCTAATAAAGAAATTGATTTGAATATTCAAATTTTAATCTTGTTCCTCGATAAATGTCATTCAACAAGCATATGTGATACCGACATTATATGAGATGATATTTTTAAAATATTTTTATTACAAACTTAATTAAGATGCATTACTCTTGGGAGTTTTAAAAGCGTACTGGGGTATTTTAAAAGTAGCTACTATAACTCGTCAAATATTCGAGTACGTTAGTCAGTTTTAAAAGTGATTTTATATCGTAGGCGTAATGGAATTATCTTGCAATGAAATACAGTTCCTTCCCACGAGACAGATAAAAGGTATAATTTGCAAAAATATGAGTGTTGAAAAAGACATACACACAAAAAAACGAAAACTCTAGTCCATCCAATAAAACTACTATTTGTTAGAACACAAAACGCTCATTATCTGGATGAATGCTAATTATTTTATATGATATCACCTCTTGCTTTGCTACTCCAGCCTGATAGTGTAAAATCACGGACAAATTTTAGTTTTTCTCAAAGACTATGATGGAAATGGCAGATGTATAAGTTTTAGTGAAATAAATCATAGCAACATTTATGTTTTTGTGTGTTTCCTTTACCTTAGCATGTATTTTATTTTATATTCTTGTGATCTGAAAGCAATAATATCACCTAATTATAATTTATATCATTACCAGGCAGAGTGGAGTAAACGATATGACAATATGATGCTACAGAGCTTTATTTTAATAGCTAGTCTTTTCTTTATAATTTTATTAATTATTTTAACGATAGCATTAAGGATTTTTTTATAGCATCACGTGTATATATCTTATTTTTTTTTGATTATCACCATTTTGTGCTATAAGAAAAGTAATACATAGTACCTATATAATGTTTGTTTACACTGACACACCATTTTGTTCGGGACAAATGTGCTCGCATATTCCGTATGCGAGATAAAATATAGTCAGAGGATGACAAACACAACATAATAAGACGAAGGAAACGACTATATAAGCTACTGGAATACTTTACTCTATGCGCTGTATTGCACTGGGTTAGCTTCGTGTATCATAGGATGACTATACTTATATCTTGCATGCGGTATATAATAATACTTAATAATAATATTATAAATTAATATAAACTTGTCTCTTTATTCCACTCTACCTGAAAATTAGTTCGTAAGTATTTAGGAATTAATCTGTGAGATATTTAGTTTATGCCTAATATTTTAAATTTTCCTTATATTGTTCTGAGGTATCGAATAAGTAAAAGAAATATCCGAAATCACCTTTCCCCTTTTTTTTTGCTCCCACAAATATTTTTTTTCTGAAACAAGAAGCAAATATTTTTGTACGTATTAGTGCCAATTCGTTTTGAGTTTCAGGGATAAAAAAAAAACTATAATTTTATATGTATCTATGTGTAGATCAAAACATATTTTTATGTGCGTAGTACAATAATATAAAATGTTATTTAGATAAAATGTATAATAAAAAAAACAACAAAAATGAGAAATAACACAAACAAGTTTTAGGGAAAATATTAGTCATGATGTTGCAATTATTTTTATTTTTGTAGTACCTGCGAAGAAAATTGATGTAAAATTAAAATTTATTATTTTGTTACTGTCATACTATTCATACACTACATATTTGTACAACCAGAAAAGATAAATAAATTGTTTTTATTTCTATTAAGATATTTTAGTTGGTAATTGTCATAAAAAGCCAATGTAAGGTAAGCTTTTACGACGTTAACTACTAAAATGCTTCATTAACGCCCCTAATAGCGAAATTTAAATTTCCCGCCACTAATTTTAGTGACTTCAACGTAAACGCATTAATATAACTATTAAGGTAGTACAAAATGGTAGGCAATTTTATGTTTCAATGTTGAAGTTACTAAGAATAATTGCGGGCAATTTAAATTTGGCTATGTCGGGCAGATCTCACCTTTTCCATAAAGAAAAATCAGAGGTTTTGTCAATATTTTTTTATTAACATTTCTCTTATAAAAATGCAATATACTTCATGTATTATACATTGTATACATATAAAAAAATAACTCTTAATATTAAAAATATAATATAACCGCTATTTTCACTTAAACATTAACATCACATTCAAGAGGGGGAAGATACAATAAATAATCTAAGTGATCGGGGGCCAATGGAATCGCTTTGATGATAAAATGTGAGAAACACTTCCGTATCCTGCGTTCTATCCTATGAAAAGGCGACCTGGAGGACAGGCGGAGTCAGCGCTTGCCAGGCAACTTTAAAGCGTATAGCTGCTTCTGCAGTCTTTGTTTACAGAATTCGTAGAATTCTATCTCCTTCGTGAAATTCTTGCGAACGATGTCCTTGACTTCTTCGCTGACTGGGGGTTTGAAAGCGTTCCTGTTTATCGTGTTGTATATTTTTATTTCGTCTGTAAAAGAACATAAGAGGATTGCGTAAATATGACGGGATTCATATAGGTATGTATACTTTTTCAAATAAAAAATTAGCAAATTAGGGGCTAAAATAGTTAAAAATTGTAAACCAAGTTGAAAAAAGATATAGGCAACCAAAATGCACTAAGCTTTTGTACATATCCTTATGAAGTTTTTGGTAGCTTGTATAACTGGTTGCAGATAAATAAATATCCGCTTTTTCAAGTTTATCTGCGATAGGGTCTAGGGGTCTAGCTAAAAGTAAGATAGTGACGTAAACTGCAGGCGGCGTTCTCAATACGCTCAAAATCAATGGAATGAATAGGCTGTATCTTGAATTCTAGTAAAAGAAATAGGAGAAGTATAAATATCACTTAATAACTACAAATGAATGAGATAATGATTTACAATTCTGCGATCTCTTTCTTTTGTAATAATAAATAATAAAATAGAATTTCGAATTTAGTTTGTTTGCATGATTCTGAACGACTTTTATTAACAAATTTTCTTGTTACAAAAATCTCAATATGACTTCCGATATAACAACAGAAGATCTCAGACAAGATTGCTGTGCGTCTACAATTTTATTCAATATATTCGCCTATGATAGATAGATCAGATAGATAGATAGATTTATTCGCCGAAAAATCACCAACATGTGACATAGGCGTCGTCAAATATTTAATGTCTACTTAATCAGAATGTTAATAAAAAAGTAAAAAAGTAAATATAAACACATACAGTAATAAAAAACAACGCACAATATAACAAATTTAACAAACAGTAAAGAGAAAAAAAAAAAATGATATGGCGACGCAAAGGCGCAAGCGAAGCAAATTCCCACAACTACTTATCAATATCTAGATATTATTCAAGTAGGTTTCAAATTCATTCAGATCATAAAAACATCTCTCAATTAACATAAATTTTAATTTTCGTTTAAATTCATTTAAGGTCAAATTTCTAATTTCAGGTTTTTAACTTGTTGTACAAATATGAACCTGCAAACATTGCGATTTTCTATAGAAAGAGTGGCAATATCTGTTTAAAAACATATATTCCTATGTCGGGTGCAGTGCCCATGGACGTTAGGCAAAAGTCGATAACTTTCCATATTGATATGCAAGTGAATCAAAAGTTTATATAGATATAGATAGAAGTTACGGTCAAAATCCTATGTTGTTCTAAAAGTTGTTCTGCACCGAACTATTAAAAGGTAAATCAAATAGCATTCGTAAGATTCGTTTTTGCATCACAAACACACGACTTATTGTTACCCGCCTGGCCCCAAACAATAATCCCATAAGTCAAATCAGAATACACGAATGCGTAATAAATATATTAATGACTTAATATCCAAGACAGATTTGAGTGAACTAATGACGTAATAGGCTTTTGAGCCCTAACACATATGCTCTCTATTTGATCGTCCCACGCTAAATTACTATTCCAAAATAATACCTAAAAATTTACAAGTTGACGAGATATTATTTTTCGTCAATTAAAAGAAATTAAATTCAGAGGAACATCTATACTTCATTTAAAAAATTCAACAAGACCTTTTCCATGATTTATCATTAATTTATAGCAGAACACCATCTCTCAAATTCACTCAAAACTGTATCAACTTTTTTCAAAATATCAAACTTGTTGTCACTACTCACGACAATGCAAGCATCGTCGCATACAAACATTTTCCTTAGAAATATAATTTTTGGGAGATCATTAATAAATAATAAAATGCACAGGAAAACTGGCACAACTCAAAATGTGAATTTTTTCAGGAGAAACAAGTAAACATTTAATTGCTACTATTCACGTTTTTTTTTTTTGGTTTACTGTTAGATTCTAATTTTACTTTCAAATTAAAATATCTACTTAAAATTTAATGGGTATCCTACTATGGAATCCCAAAAGTAATTAACTCAAAGTCTGTCAATTGTTGCCCAGGGTTGCTTCCCTGTGCTCCTAGAGTGAGGTTTCATGGTTTCCCTTGCCTCCTGGGAATAAGTAGCTTCACGAGAGCAAACAAACAATAACAACTGATAGCTGACTAATTTAAATTATTTAATTAGAATGGGAACATTTCAGTTGTTATGGAATCCATATAGTAGGTACCATTCTTTACCAAAATTAAATGCGAATCTAAGCTCCACAAATCTTCGATTATTTATGCAACCAAAATTACAAGTACTACATACGTAGCGATGCGTAATTCGGAATTGTTCGCAAATAATTTTTAATTCATATTTTAGTGTACTGTAGTTTTGATTGCATCAAACAGTCGAGGATTTGTGGAGCCTAGGTTCGCATTAATTTGTTAAAGATGGTACGTAGAATAGGTAGCTTCTTTAGTGGAATAAATGCAAATGGCAAGGTAATGATTGCACATTGCACAGAAGGGAGAATACTTTGAATATATGTTTAGGAACTCATAGAGGTTTTTAACTCAAAGATGCAGCAAGAAAAGGATTACCTGGGGATTTAGATCAAGAAGGACAAAAAATTAAACATTGCAAAGGATGTGTATATCTAAGCATAAAATTAGTAACAATAGGACGGAGTGATGCAATAATTAAGATCAGAATAGTTAAGGGAAAAAGGTAATAGGAGCATTAAACCTAGTGTTATGAGCAAAGAATATTTAACCCCGAAACAAAGATGAGATATTCAACACTATATTACGGACCGGTGATTGTGTATAGCTCCGGGATTTGCCAGTTGATACAGAAAAATAAAAGGTGGTCGAAAAGGACTTCTGAAGGAATGTAGCAAGGAAATCTAGATAGAACCACATGAGAAACGAAGAAATCGGAAGAGAGATGAAAGTAGAAAGAACAATCAGTAGAAGACATAGAAACGAAACAGCTGATTTGGTATGAATACGTAAAACAAAACAAATGGCACAAAAATAATGGATCCATCCGGAAACGGTTAGAGATATTACAACCTTGGACAACACACAACGAACTTTTAGGCTGAAATATCTGCCATTGAGATGCGTGCGAGAGAGGACACTGGATAAAAACTACACGCACAAATCAATAAACATCTTCAGCGACAGTCATGCGGTGCTAAAAGCAGTAGATGTGCATAAATGCAACTCGAAACTGATTTGGAGCTGTAAACACATCCTAAACACATTAGTGATGGCTAATAATCTATTCTTAATCTGAATACCTTTGCACTCACTCATTCTTGGAAATAAGGAAGCAGACATCCTTGCCAAAAAGGGTGATGCGGAGCCATTGCAAGGACCAGAACCTGCCATTGACATAGCATCTACGGTAGCTAACCAGAATATAAAATTCTGGGAGGAAAAACAGAACATGCTCCAGTATTGGAACAACTGTCCTGGTTTGATGCATGCGAAAGAATGTATTACACTTAGTCATGCCTGCTTGAACCTGACCGAAAAAATGTCAAGGTGATTGTCTCTGTGTTGCTTTCTGTGTTTACAGGTCACTGTAAACACAGAAAACACCTACGCAGAATCGGGTTTTCTGAATGAGACTGACTGCTGACTGTGTTTAGAAGACGAGGAGGCAGTTGAGCATATTTTCTGTCACTGCCTTGCTACTACAAATATCAGGTATGTAACCTTTGGAAAGGGTGACCCTTCCTTAGAAGCCTTGAAAATAATTTCATTCAGTATAATACTGAGTTTCTTTAAGGGCCTAAATTTATTGGATGAACTTTGAGATACTATCCACTCTACAACAGACCCTAATGGTCGCAGTGGACGGGACGATTAATTGAACCATGAGGATATCATCTACTAACAACCAACTAACTAACTAACACTCCTGAAAAAAGAAAACGAAAGCAATGTATGAAAGAAAGTAGTGACGAATAGAAATCCAAATCGTCACTTTGAAAACCGGGGTTTGATAAGGATAGGGGTGCATAAACAAATTTATTGAAGTAGTAATTTTGATAGAATAATATAAACTGATGTACATAAAAAATTGAGCCAATCGGGAATATTTTAGAAGGTCCTTCAAAAAATCGAATACCTATATAATAATGGGAATGATTCTTGAATCATTTATAAGCAAAAATACAGATATTGGAACATACTTGTATTTATATTTTTTATTTAAATATTGCGTACGTGAAATAATTATTTTATACTACGAAAGTATAGATCTTGATCTTTAATTTTAAATTATTTGCTTGTTGTAATAGACATCAAAGTATTATTCATTGTCTGTTTATTTTGTATGTACGTTCCTATTTTCTTTTTGTTCTTAAAACTTTTTTTTTTTTTTCTGCGACTAGACGCCTGTGATTAAATCGCGCTTCTAATTTAAGACAGCAGCAGTTAGCCGAAATTAATGGCGAAAGAGAAAACCGTTTGATAAAATGCGTTATTGTCCGGTACATGGAAATATTTTAGAAAAAGTCGTAATTCAATCAAAATTGGGTTGAAATCTCGTTAAATTGTGATAATCTGCTTCTAATGACCATTTTCCGAATCGCAATTCTGTTATGTCATTAAATTAACTAAAAGGAATGGATTTTGATTGGAAGTTTGGAATCTGCAAGACTCCAAGACCTGTGCTTTGAGAGCATAAGGTTGAAAACAAGTGGAAGCGATAATAGAATTTTAGCATTATGTGGGTGGAAACACAAAAAGCATAAACGATTTTGAGTCCTATATGTTAAAGTATCTCCATTCAGAAAATCAAGGCGTCATCGATTTCCAATATTTCACAAAAATAATCTTAATTAATTTATATTTCATACTTACTATTGTAGACGTCGTGAGCACCTTTAAAAAATCGTGGTATATACCGTTCCAAAACCGTCAAAGTCGAGTTCAAATCTTCCAAAACACCAACGACAGCGTAATGTTGCTCGACAGCTCGTTTGGCCCTTTGCAAAGCGCCATCGGTATTAAACGGAGTGCATTGTTCGTGATGTCCGCAGAAGAACATCGATTGTCTCCTATGGTCTCCGATGCCTTCTCTCTTTGCGCCTTTCGTGTATCGACATTCCCTGTCTCCAGAGCGAACGCAGTGTTCAAAATCCTTGGGCAAACATCAAGGAGGATTAAATTACGGAAATTTATGCCGCGAATGTAAATTACCTTTTTTAGCCATTTAGGGTCGGGCAAGGGGAGGTCTGGGAACGCGATTTTCCGCTCAACGTAATACCACGGCGCCCTTACGTAGTAATACCACGATATCACTCTCTCGATTGGATCGCGTACTATATTAACGTAAATTGGTTCCGGTATACCGAATCTAAAATCATAAAAATATTAATTCATCACTTATGTGTGTATGAATGTCATTGTAGGTTCATGGTCCATATAGCGGGAATTATCACATTATAAGTAAAAGAAAAAGGCGTGATAATTTCTGCTTCTTACAACAAGCTATTGGTCTGTAAGTAAGGTTGATAAATCTCAATTATTGCTTACTCGGAAAAATTGGTGAAACAAACGTGTTTGATGAATACACTTGGTTGTTCGTAGCTGGATACCATAGCCGCTAAAGCGGCTTGATCTTCTGGCGCTAGTCTAATGGTCTCCACTCGCTGCACTCTGTCTTGATGGAAACCGAATTGGTTTCTTATACCCAGCAACCTTAGTAGCTCCATAAAAGTTTGTGATCCCACCTTCGGAACCCTATTGAAGAATAGGATATCTTGCATCGCTTTTCGTGTGTTGTTTAATTGCTCTGATTCTAAAGCTGTCATCTGGAACTATTAGGCATGATGTAAGTATCGTGGAAAAACTAATGGAAACAATGTTACTATTATTTTATATGTCTTATAATTTTTAATGATTAACGATGTGATGTACATAAACGAAATTAGAATTGCAAAACATTCCAGAGATTCATACAAAAGCTATACATGTATTTTTTTACATATTTGGGCATTTATATGCTTATAGTTTCAAAATTTGCAGGGTCATATATTTTAAGATTATTTGGAAAAAAAAAGTTAAAAACATAAAAAGTATTAAAGTATCTGATAATTTCTACCACCGAAGATCTTTCCAAAGACGATCCAAGACATGATAAAGAAAATAAAAGAAGAATTAGATAACAAATTGATCAGTACAAAGCAGGAAGTTCTCAGAACAAATAATGATAATGATTCAAGAGAGCTTGTAATATGTGCGTTTCAGAGAATATAAAAGAAATAAATATTGTTTTACGTAAAGCTGTAGATAAGCAATAGAGGAACGAAACTAGACAAGATTACTTTTTCATCATGTGATCATTATTGATCATTCATGTGATGAAAAAGATACAGTAAGAAAATGTGTAGTTAAAGAAAAACGCAAACATAAATAAGAAAAAAGATAGCATAGCAATAGAAGAAAACTAGGAAAACAAAGAAATAAGTTTTTTTCCAAGGCGCAAAGAAGATAAGAAAAATAGATCAGAGAGTGCCGCCTTATCTAAAGAAAGAAAGGAGGATTTAATAGGAAATATTGAAAAAATAAAATAAAAAGATGGATAGAGTATTTTGATGATGAAAATGGTGAAGTGAGAGTCTAGGAGTACCAGACGGAAGTGAACGACAGGAAATAGAAGAGGCAACAGACCAAGAAATAAGAAGATAAATGCAGAAAACTAAATAACCCACTAAACAAGAGACGTATATGAAACATACCAAAAAAATTCTTGGGCGTAAAATTTGCAACATATGTTTGTAACTTACATGAAACGCTTTTTTTTTATATTTACTTATAACATTTAGGAAATGTATCTTGTGTAACCTAAAGTAACATCGTTATAAGTAGCTGTGCATTGCGCATACACAAACATGCCAAAATTTCTCTCAACTACTCGATTTACATAACCTCAACTCACATTTTGCTGGGAAAACAATTTGTTAGCGAACTTAATTCGGAACAATAGTGTAGTAATATCAGATCGTGTTAACTTATTAATATCTTATTAATCTTTTAACATTTTTAGCTGCTGTAAAAAAAAAGATACCTACTTATGGTTGTCGGTTTAGGCAAGCTGATTTGCAGTATACTAGATAGTGCAGTCAGACAAAATAAGTTGTAACAAAAAAAATAATAAAGGCTTTTTAATACCATTCAATTTGTATAACCTACACCTATAACTACTTACAATTCTGTACCACAGAGGTAAAATGTCATAAGTCCATTTTTGCCCATTATGAAGTATATACGATTTTCTTAATTTGCAATTACAAAAAATGATATACTTAGACTTCGTAATGGGCAAAAATAAGCTTACGACACTTTACCTATGTGGTATAGAAATGATTCAAATGATTACGTTTAAAAAACGTTTCTTAGAATGTTTACAGTTACGTTTCTGGAATGCATTCAAACGCAATGTCGCTTTTGAGACGCTTCTGAGGGCGGACATGTCCCATGTTCTGTACGATTAACAAAAACGTTTCTGCAAGTTGCACTTAACGTTCCAAAGTAATAATTGTTTCAGCTCTGAAACGTTTCTGTTACCGAATTTTGTTTAGTGAGAAATTATTTATTCCCGCAGAAGTTCTAAAATATGTAAGAGGCAAAATGAAGGAAAGGATTAGCATCTTGGGAAAACGTTTTGATATTAGTGATGGGAACATAGGGGAAGCTTTCCTACATGTAGAGAAAAAAAAACTCCTTTTTTTATCTGTAGGGAAAATCGGAGGAAATGTCATAAGTCGAATATTGTAGGGAAAAGATTAAAATCTAGGTTTTTTAACGTTTCACTAAAACGGTTTTCCCATACAAGGTTGTACTCTAGAATTGGTGATATCTGGTGATATTAATCAACGTAACCTGTAGTTGGTATCACAGGTTGGTAGTTTGAGTAAAGTTTTAGGTTAGGTACAAATATTTCCAATTCTCTTTGAGTTATCTGTGTCTGTGATTAAAATCAATTAAAATAAAATCGTAAAAAAAGTTTTGTGAAGATTGAGTAAGGTTGAGCAACGAAGAATTTCAAGGGTGGTTAGAGAAAGATCCAAATGATGTTCACAAATGCAGATGCTTGTAATATTTCACATTGAGAATTATGCCTTTGTATTGTTAACTTTTAAATATTAAAATGTTTTTGTATTAATTAGTGTTTTGAATCAAAGAAAAGTGTGGGCAAATTTGAACGCCACGTAGGGAAATGTAGGGATTTTGTATTAACGTTCTTTAAAGTTACTATTTAGTCCAGTACTATGGTTATCAGAAACAGCAGAGTACAAATACCAAGGGATCATATACCAACTAAAACAGCAAGTAGTTGCAATAAGCAATACAATGGAATCAATGAAGAAAATATTAAAGTTTGCAGATGAGTGAAAATTAATGTCAGTTATTTAAAGACTGACATTTGCTTTCGCCGCTATGCAAAAAAAAACTTAAAATTATCGATACATTTAAAGCTCTTATAAGGTATTACTACAGAAAATTGAAAAACATTAAAACATAACCTTACATTTAGTACTTATTACAAATTATTGTAAAAAATAAGTTAGTCCTAAACTATTCTATTTATCAGAGGTAATCAAATTTTAGGGAAAATACGACACATCGTAAAAAATAGACAAGGATACGCTTATACCAATTTGAAAGGATAAATAAGGGTTATTCTCCGCAAGAATCCGCACTGCCAAACTAATATTGAATAGTTTGTAGGAAGTGAATAAGGAAAACTGAAAAAGGTAAGTGCAGAGATTACTTTAATTATTCTATTTCATTAGACATTTTTAGTAAAGCGTTCATTTACAAGAGCAAAGAATTGAAATAATTTTACTTTATTTGGATTAGTTGAAGAATTTCTATACGACTTATTCTCTGCTATTGTGCAGGAAATTAAGTATTTTTTATATACGGAATTAGATCAAAATGTTTCCATCTGTATTATATAATGTTAGATGTATAGATTACTATTTGCGTATACGGGCATAGAAGAAAACTTACATTACTAAAATGAGAACACTTACTCTTCCGGTACTCTGCAACAGTTTCATCATAGCTCGGACCCGTGTCGGAGTGGCCGTGCGCTGTTACCTAAACAGAATAGAAAAGCGGAGCGTGTAAATAACGTCTTCCTCCTGACTGTCAATCAACCGCGGCAATTACCTGACACAAGCTGGTTAGCGGAAACTATATCGTCCGGCTGCAACAGTTTGATTTCCATTTCCCGTAATCTGCTGTTGAGGTCTCTCGTATGTAGGAACAGGAAGAACGTCGTCGATATCGCAATTAATGCTACGAGTTCGCTGGCTCTGCAATAGAACAAGAGCGATTTTAATGGGCTGGAAATAGTCGGATCGGAATTAGGGAAATTGTGCTATGCAGTTCGATGAGTGTCGATCTACGTGTCGACTGCGATCCGTAATGTACAATAATTGCCGTTAGGAAAATAGTACTGACGCAATTAAGATGAAAGAATACGGAAACAAAACGTCTATGTTACGAAACAGAAATGATCATTTACTGCTTTTCGCGAAATGTAAGGTATTGAATTGGAAAGATTGTATTCTTGTTTGGAATGTTGTAGATGCTATTTATCTACATTATATAACAAATGAATCTACATTAATAGTGTAGTGTAGGGCATCTAAAATACTTTGTCATATGACATATTTCTGGTAAAATACAGGGTGTATCAAATAAAAAAGTAAATTTTGCTTAGGTGTTAGCTACACGACATATAAAGCAAACCCACCGAAACCGGATTTCATCATTAAAAAAATAAAAAAATCAATTTAGAGCAAAAAAATTCTTTAGTCCGGGCCTGATGCAAGGAAACGTCATGTTAAGCACCCACTAAACGTGGTATTATGTACAAATACATTGCACTCATTTAGTATTATTCTTAATGGTATGCCGTAAGTTCATTTAACGTCATTCTGAATAAATAAAGGCCAATCGGCCAGTGTGCCCTTGTAAAAATAGCAAAACTGAGGCATTTTATATTATATTATATATATATTATATTTGTTCAGAGGATTCTACGTAAGCCTACAGTATTATCAGTATTATTTTTAATATCCTGATAAGACGTTTCACCGGATATGCGACTTCAGTAGTTACAAATAACGTAAATATTTTTCTTTTGCTTTGTCGAATCGAGAATTAGTTGTTAAATAATAAACGGTACCACACGAATCTGAGTTATTTCTTTTGGATTTATTTAATCAAATAACGCAAAATAAATTGAATCAAATTACACAGAAATAAATGTAGATACAGGAAATTTGCAAATACGACTTTTTACTATGATGTCGCGCGAAAATGAATCTATACATTCCCGCGCTTTTGCCGATGCATCAAGCTTTGATTTTCTTTATATGAAATCATGATGGTCCTGAAAAGGATCGTTTTTTCGAGACGGGAAGAAGTTAAATAAAATGTTCGAAGTGGCTTGCACTCCAAGCGGCGATCCACACAAAACTAACAGCGGTAATGGCTGAATGATAGCAGTATGTGGGGGGTATACTCGGAACAGCATTTAGGTTGGGCACAGGTGCGGCTTTAGCCCATGGCATTTACAAAATATTTTTTTTCTCGTTAATGCTTACAGATAGACCCCCTGTGCATTAAGAGTTTTTGATCGTATATGATTACAGCTGCTACATACTATTATATTTACCTCTATATCTGATACACCCTGTATTGCAAGAATTGTTTGAAAAATGCTCCCAATTAATAACGTTCATATTCAATGCAACAATGAGAGCAAAATACTTCTCCAGCACTTGGAAAATTGCTTAAATCATGATGAGCCTTAAACCTGGAAAAAAAATCTAAAGATATGTTCTTCTACAAGCTCATAGACTTATTTATTACCAATGCTCTCCAAAATCTTTGAGAAGTTGTATGTTAAAAAACTCAATATAATAATAGTACAAAGAAAATAATCCCGATAAACATGGAACAATAGCACAAATACACAGACTACTTAACCAAATTAAGATAAGGATCTAAATGCCGAGAGATTCCCTGCAGGTATCCTTGAAATATCTCAGACGTTTAGTAAAGTGTGACACTTCAAGCCAAACTAAAGAAGCTCTTCCCTCATCCCCACTACCAATGGCATAAATCATACGTAATATATAAACCCTACTAAAGCATCAGGACAATGAAAACACAGACTTATGTCTTATTCACTCTGGCGTCCCACAGGAAAGCGTACTTGGACCGATACATTTTGCAGACCTACCAATAACAAGAACTGAGGAGCGTTTTTTCAAAACTGGACATATCCAATGAAACTCATTGTGAGAAAAACATAAAAAACTGACAGCAATCTGACCGTAAGGTTTTCGAATCCCTGTTTTTTTGACATAAAGTAGTATGTATTGTTACAGCATTATATCCAAAATAATTATTTTTATTTAAAAAAAAGTAGACCGACCTTAACTTATTGTCACGTGCGGGCGTGACTGGGGTGTAACTCAGAGGTAATATTTAGATAATAATTGTACCTATCTTGGGTTGCAGGAGCCGGAAACAACCAAAAGACTAGTATACTAACTTAACTCTTTATTCACGGTCTCGTCGCTACACGGAAGTCCCGCGTCGAGACCGGACACTCAATATATACCCTAGTATCTATCCCCACTATCTATCAATCAGTCCGATTTGTGGCATTTCCCCCCCCTCCAGAAAACCGCAGGGGTTGCCTTTATAAGAGGAGTAAAATTAAAAATAGTTGAGTGAAATTATTTATCTGAAAACCACAGATCGGACTTCTGAGCTTACTTATTTTAGTTCTTAATACCTGACCATACAGGGATAGTTTCTTAATTAATTCTTAATTTATGCTTATCTATACCCTACTAAATACAAGAACCATAATGGTAAAACTAACTATCTTAATCTACGCACTAAAACACTATCAAAAGTTCATCCCGACAAGTTGTCCTTTATGTTCTCCCCAGGAACTGCTTTCGATGCTCCTCATTCGTTCTACAAGCTTGCAGGTTGGACCACCTCCATCATTCACAGGTTCACAGTGCCTCCAGGTTTGGTCCCCAAATGGACTCGGATTCCCCGATGTCCCAAAAAGATCGAAGGTACGAGTGTAACGACTTTCCACCATTCGAGCGGACGGCTCTCACAGGGTTGCGCCTGTAAATATTAGCTCGTCCTGAACTTCGGCTGTCAAATGTCGACATATGAGCTCAGGAGCAACATGAAAGTGCCTTTTAGGTATGGCGTCGGTATCATCCAGGTTTTTCTCCTTCCGAGTCTGTACGAGAACATAGATTCTACTATGGGAGTCCACCATAACTTCAAACCGAATGGCCATTTGACGAAACTCAATTCGACTGTACTTCCTTTTAATCCCTCTCACACGACAGAGGAAAGGAGTCAGCCCTAGGAAGTCGTTTATGTCGTGGTATCTCGGTGGTGGGGGAAATGCTTTTGATCTGCACAGCGGGGCTGCCTCGTTGCAAAGCGAACAGCTACTAACCAGAGAGAACATCTCCATATATGGAACTTATACTTATAGTCATAAACAAATGTTGTCGTCTTTGTATCGTGGCCGATCACTCTTGGAATAAAACACACAAAGTAGTTCTATGATACTTTAATTGTTACGAAAACAACTGACAACACAAAACAAAACAGAAAAAACACTAACCTACGTACAACGAATGTATATTATATTACGTCGTTGACCGCGTATAACGTCTTCCCGCTTACCGCATATGTCGCCCTCTAGTTATGAGTTAGGGAAGCGCGTCGGGTAAGATCTACGTTATCATTCGCCTCGCTACAAGAAGAATCGTCCTCGATTCCTTCGCTTGGGTCGTACGGAGCACACCATGGCTTCATGCGTTCTGACGAATATACGGATCGGAATTTCGTTGTGTTCGTTGAGCTCCATCAATGTCGGTAAGGAGATAGCGGTCATTCTCCAATACTTCGGAAATCTCATATGTCCTTGAAAAGTGGTCTTAACTTTCGGGATTCACCAGTAGCTGTCGGTTCTCTGCAGATCAGAACTAAATCGCCTTTGACATACTTACGAGGTCGTTGTCTTTGTCCATCAAAACGTATTTTCTGTTTTCCCTGTTCACATTCGATTTTCTCAAGTGGCGACTTTCTGAGGTCTTCTCGGTCTACTAATTCCTCATTTGCCAACGCCAGGTAAGATGGTTCTTTAGTGCATTGCGTGGTTGAATCCAAACAGTAAGTCGTGGGGCGTTTGTCCTGTTGTTCGATTCGGTAAACTGTTTATGGCTATTGCAGCTCTTACACGAATGTCCCAATCACGTCCTCTTCACGTGTTTGCGATGTGGTAACAGCTGTAAGGATACTTCTGTTGAATCTCTCCACTTGTCCATTTGCTCTCGGGGTGGCTACAGCTGTCTTGATGTGTGACACGTCATGCAGATTACAAAATTCTTCAAACTTCTTAGCAGTGAAAGCAGTGCCACGGTCAGATATCAAACGTCGCGGAGGTCCAAAAAATAGCATAAATATTTCTAAAACCTTATGGTGTTTTTTTGTTGTGGTGTCTTTTACGCTTCCATGTACACATACTTCGTAAAATTGTCAACGGTATACTAAAAGGTGAGTGTTTCCCTTTAGACTCTTGGGGAATGGTCCAAGATGATCCACATTAACAGTTTGAAACGGTATCGGCACCCGTTCTATGTTGTATAGTTCTCCTTCCTTTTTTCCGCCTTTAGTTTTATAATACGCGCATTCGATGCAGGAGTTTAAGTAATTCTTCACCTTCTTTCTCATCTTTGGAACCAATAATTGCTTCTTAATCAATGTAGAGTCTTATCCAGGCTGTAGTGACCCATGTCGTCCGTGGCATCCTTTTATTACCTTCCAAATAATATCTTTGGGTACGAACCCTATTCAAATCGCCATCTACATTCGGTAAAGTAAATTTTCCTTAGTTTGTAATCTTGATGAGTTTGTTTCTTCATCAGTAATCGGGCTTTCGCATTAAAACTTGCGCAATTCTGAATTTTCTTGTCTTGTAGCTGCATGGTGAGGAGCCGTCTTTAGTTTCTATGCAATGAAAAAAACATTTAGAACGCAGTTTGAGTTTCTTGCGAACTCTCATTTGGGGCACGGCTTAACGCGTCAACATGCGTCATCTTCACGCCAGATCGGTGCTCCACGTCGAAGTCAAATTCTTGCAGTCTTAATATCCATCGTGCAACTCGTGGGGTTAGCTCTCGTTTTTTCATTATTGTTTTTAAAGAATTGCAATCTGTCACCACCTTAAAATTGCGTCCAAGTAGATATACACGAAAACGTTCCAAAGTTTCCATCACGGCCATTGCTTCCAGCTCGTAGCTGTGGTAAGAATTTTCTAAATCGTTTGTACGTCTACTAAAAAATGCTACAGGCTTCAACATTTCGTTATTTCTTTTCTGAAATAAAATGCCAGCTAGTCCATCCTTGCTTGCATCCGTATGTACTTCCAATTTAGCGTCTGGGTCATAAAGGGCTAAGATAGGTCTTTCAATCAAAGTATTCTTCAGTTCTTGGAAAGATTTTTCATGTTCTGTATCCCATCTCCATGCAACATCCTTCTTCGTTAGCGACGTCAATGGCATAGCAATTCGAGCATAATTTTGCACAAATTTACGGAAGAATCCAGTCAAACCAAGGAATTGACGAACTTCTCGCACATTTTCCGGTCTTTTAAAATTCTTGACGGCCTCCACTTTCCTTTCTCCTGGACGTACACCTTCGCCCGTGACTTCATATCCAAGAAATTCTACTTGCTCTTCGAGAAATCGGCATTTCTTCAAATTCAGGGTTAGTCCTTCCTCCTGTAACAATCTTAGAACACATTTAAGTTTATCGAGACCTTCTGTAACGGTTTTGCTCGGGATAAGTACATCGTCCATGTACACGCAAACATAACCAGGCGGTAACTTCGCAAAAATATTTGCCATTAATCGTGAAAAAACACTAGGTGCGTTAACAAGTCCAAAGGGCATGCGTGTGAACTCGTACTGTCCTTCGGTTGTCACAAAAGCAGTTAAATGTCTACTTTCTTCGGCAATTGGGATTTGATAATACCCACTGGCTAGGTCAAGTGTTGTGAAGTATTTATTGTTTGCTAATCGATCTAATTGCTCGTCAATGTTCATCATTGGCACATACAGTTTCTTGGTTATAGCGTTCAAACGTCGATAGTCCACGCACATTCGTTCACCACCATCTTGTTTTTGAACAAGAACAACCGGGCTCGCGTATGAAGAGTTTGACTTTCGGATAATGTTCGCGTCTAACAGTTCGTTCACTATTTCTTGCACTATTTCCCGTTTCGCGTATGGTAGTCTATATGGTCGGCACGTAACTGGTTCACTAGATGTCAATTCAATTTTTAATTCGGTTTTATTAGTTAGTCCTATTTCATTAAAATTTTCAGCCAAACACTTTTTATTTCGCGTAATAAGTTCTAATAGTTCAATTCTGGTTTCTTCTTCTAAATTCTTATTAATATAACACTGTTCTTTTATTCTGGAAATTTCTTCTTTCGTCTCTACATCTTCTTCATCCTTCTCTCTAGTTGGTGTCTTCTCATCATCGGTATTGAGGTCGATTCGTCGTATAATTAATACATCTCTCTCCTTGACTATTTGTATTTCTGGGTGGTCTAAAGCACTTCTTCCAATAATCATGGCATCGTCTTGAGAAGTATCTGGTACTATGTAAATTTCAATTTTCATTTCAACAGTGTCTATTCGAATGGTGGAAAAACATTTGCCTATGGTTTTGCAAGTTCCTCCTCCAAAACCATTTAGTGTAACGTTGCAGGATTCGTACACTAAATTTATATTCTCTGCATCACTCTCTCTTATTGTTACAACTTCACTTCCAAGATCTATAAAAGCTATGATTTCACATCTATTCACTGTTACTATTTTATGGTATTTATCGGTAGGGATATCGACGACTTTTTGAATTTTGTTGACAGTTCGCGGTGCTGTTGTTGACTCTTGACAATCTTTTGCCAAATGTCCTGTTTTACTGCATTTAAAACATTTAGGCCTCTTCTGTGGTTTTGTACATTTCGCCGCTATGTGCCCATATTCTCCGCAGTTATAGCATTTTTTCCCAGAAGACGCATCTGTACTTCTTGGTTCACTCCGATCATTTGTTGAACTTGTTGAATTTAAATATTTCGTATGAGTATTGCGGATAGTACTTTCATAATTTTTAATTTTTCTTAACAAATCTTGTATATCCTCTGGAGCACTAATAGCTAATAATTTTGCTAATTCTTTATCATTTATGCCCGCAATTATGTATTTAAGTACCCCTCTGTTTGAAATATTGCCTTTGCTAGCAATAGCTACCATCTGATATACGTAGTTTTCATATGACTCGTCGAATTTCTTTCTACGGCGCGTTAGCTCAAAATGTATATCCGAGTCATCAATAACAGTTGGAAAATCATCAATAAGTCGTTCTCTAAATCTTGTCCAGTTCGTAATTCTATCTTGCACACCTTCAAACCATAGTTTAGAAGCTCCACATAATTTTGTAACAGCATTAAATAACATTGTAGTGTCATCCCATTTAAAAATATCTGCCAAGTTCTCAACTTTTCGTACCCACTGTATAGCGGTTAACGAACATGGTTTCCCAGGATCAAATTCAGGAATTACTTGGCTATTATTGTTATTATGATAATGTATACGAGTACCTGTATCACTTAATTGCCTTTCTCTCTCCAATAATTCACGTTCTCTATTCAATAATTCGCGTTCTCGTCTCAGTAATTCTCTCTCTCTGTCTAGCGCCATTTCGTCCGGTACGTACCTTTCTTTGTCTCTGATATCCGTATTCCCCGTTGAATTTATTAATTCGTCGATCGTTGCACTTACATCTCTGTATTCACACTCAGATTCACTCATTGTTTTTTTTTTTTAATGTTCACACAGTTCATATAAAAATGTTCCACTTAGGTTAAGCACACAGCAAAATGTTTTTCACACAGAACAAAACTGATTTATCTTCATCCAACCGCTGCTTTGTTGTCGTCTTTGTATCGTGGCCGATCACTCTTGGAATAAAACACACAAAGTAGTTCTATGATACTTTAATTGTTACGAAAACAACTGACAACACAAAACAAAACAGAAAAAACACTAACCTACGTACAACGAATGTTATATTATTACGTCGTTGACCGCGTATAACGTCTTCCCGCTTACCGGCATATGTCGCCCTCTAGTTATGAGTTAGGGAAGCGCGTCGGGTAGAGATCTACGTTATCACAAATAACTGTTAGGCCGTAAAAATACATATTGAAAATACTTATTTGTAATGCAGACAGTATTTTATATCAACCTTATATCTAAAATCTCACATACTCTTATAACTCTGTCATTCCTTCTACTTTTACAACTGCTCTAGTGTAAAAATTACACCGGCACCGGCTGATTTTCCGAGTTTCGTAGGTTTCTTTTACATTTTCTTCCATCGGGTAAAACAAATACTCCACTATGGAAATTTTGTAGCTCCACGTCCGAATTTCCTCTATGTTTACATTTATCTATTAACTTCTTAACTCCTACTACACTAATTACTAATACCGTGATAGCAAGAAGTGTATATAGTACATAACCATTTATTGTTGTTGTTTGTTTGAATGACTCTTCCTTTTCTAAGTCCTCTATATTTTGTATAATATTTTCTAACTTCTTGCTATTTTCATTTAATTTAGTAGGGTATTTAATAAGCTTTGTCTTAATCATTGTAAAATTTAACTCTTTATTATCTACAGAAGCTAGGGGGTTAGTTATAGGCAGAGATAAACGTTGGGGTACAAAACTATGAGTAATAGAGTTACTAAACTGGTTTTTGGCATACAAAGTAAATAATTTGGAAGAACAGGTGCAGTTTTCAGCAAGATATAGTTTACCTGTGCCCACAATAACGTATTTCCTTAATTAACTTAGAAAGGCTGCAGGAGACCGTTAACTTCTCTTGAGTGGGTGACGCATACAGCCAAGTGTTGCGTTCGTATACCCGAGTAAGTCGGGTCTCGTTAACCAATATTACTTCCCGCTCACAGTTGACAGGGAAGGGAGTAAGGGAATGTAGGAGAAGTGTTTCACAAGTGCTCACCGAAGAAATAAGTGAATTCTCACCCTTGTATATAAATTCATTCTGATTAAGGTGTCTTAATTGCGCTATTTCCTTATCGCTTAAATTAATATGGCCCTTCTTCAAATCATCGATTGCGATGTAGGGGGTATTTGTTTTTAATATAAGGAAATGGGTGTTATGAATTTGAAGGGGAAAGGGTGTAATCTTATAGAGCTGTAATGGGGAATTTTGAATCAACGGAATTGCCAAAACACAAATTAATTTTGAATTTCGATAGTAAAAAGTGGGGCTGATCAGCTTAAACAAGATATTAACTGACTGGGGTTGTAAGTTTCCGGGCAACTGTTGTCCCTCGGGGATATACGGAGCTACTTTTGCTAGCTCATTAAGAATACTAGCAGGTGTCACCAGAAGGGGATGTAGGATACCTTGTCTTGCATTCAAAATAATGTTAATTAGGTTATTTGTTTCGATTTCGTACTGTTGTATTACGAGGGACAACAGTGACAGGTGTCTCGACATTTCTTGTTCCGCATTTAACAAATTTTGCATACCTTTAATATTTTTGTTTAAGTTATTTAAATTAGTCCCCAGCAATTGTTCGTTATAGCTAATCTGACCTATTGTCACATTCAAATTCTCAATAGTTGATTTAATGACTGATGTTTGTTTTAACAGAATACTAGAAATATTGGTTGTTTTTTTGTTAAGGAAATTTATGGCATTTTCAAAGTGTTCCTCCTCATCTTGATAGGACAAAGTCCCAAATAATGTTTTTGAAATGTCACCGATAACATTTAAATATCCCCTCTTAACTGACATGCCCCAGAAGATCTGGTATAATATTTTTCTCGATCTGGATTTTATTTACTATTTCCCAATAACATCTAAATTTTGCGAACAAGTGTTGACGAAAGTTGTTGTCTTACAGAGCTTCCTTGTTTGTTGTGTAAAGTTTAATATTTGCTCAAATTTTTTGTTATAATTTTCCAAATCTATGTAGACACCATATTCCAGATACTTTCGGATAAATAAAGCTTCCCCATATTTTCGTACAGTAGTCGGCTGAGCCGATCGAGAGGGGTTAATTCCAAGGGCTCCTTTACGCTTACTTCTTGGAGGTATGATGACCTTGACCATAATAATAATAACAATAACGTGACGGACAACATCTGAAAAAATAGAAAGGTTATATAAAGTTTTAGTTAGGCGACCATGGCTCATAGTACGGAGCTAGACGACTAACGTGTACTACGTCCCTCTTAGTCCTTCCCTTACCTGATTCAATAACATAATTTAAATCATTTAGCTTTTCCAATATTTTATAGGGACCAAAATACTTGGGTTGAAGTTTGTCACTTTTCCCCACCTGACGCAATGGGGTGCGCAATTTAACTATGTCCCCTATTTCATAAGAAACTTCCCTATGCCTTTGATCGTATCTTATTTTATCCTTTTGTTGTTGTTTATGGATGTTGTCCCGGGCTACTTCTCTAATCCTCAAAATACGCTCCTTTAACTCACTTACGTACTCTGAAGCAGGTAATAAGGAAAGCTCCGCCTCTGTTGGTAGGGTTGGTGGTCTCCCGTAAACTAATTCAAACGGAGAGAACTTTGTACTTTCTGAATCGATGTATTATATGCAAAAATGACGTGAGGTAAAAATTGATCCCAGTCTTTTTGAGACGTGCTTGTATATTTACTAAGCATATCGGCTATTGTTTTGTTTAAACGTTCTGTCAGCCCGTTAGTTGATGGTTTATAACTAGTCGTGAAAGTACTTGTTGTTCCCATAAGATGTAACAACTCTGTAACCATCTGTGACTGAAATACCGCTCCTCTGTCGCTAAGAAGTTTCTTTGGCGAACCATGTCTACAAATAATTTGCTCCATAATAAATTGGGCGACCGCTTCGGCTTTACCATTTGTCAGTGCCTTTGCTTCCGCCCAGCGCGTCGCATAATCTGTTGCGACTACAATAAATGTTTTACCCTTGCTAGATCTACGAAATGGCCCCGACAGATCGATGCCTACCATTTCAAACGGTGAAGTAACTTGAATCGGGTTCAGAAGACCGGCCGGTTTGACATTTGTGGGTCCCTTTCGTGCTTGACAATCCTGACACCCTCGGACATATTTCTTCACGTCCTTAGGCATACCTTCCCAAAAGTAGCGTTCCTTTTAGTGTTCTAGCAAAGCCTAAATGACCATGTAAGGGTTCATTATGATGGGAATATAATATTTCTATCCTATATTCCTTAGGGATAACTAACAATTTCATATTACCGCGCACACTTGGGTTCCTTTTGTATAAAATGCCGTCAACAATTTCAAAATTCTTAGCGCTGCGTTGGAGAGCTGGTCCACCGAATTCGGGGTCCTCGATTGCTCGTATCAATTCTTGAATCCTTGCGTCCTTCTCTGCATTGTAATGATATCTGTCGAGGTAGCGATAAAGGTGGGAACGGTAACAGCTTCTGACTCTTCCTCCTGAGTAGCAGCGCGACCAGAATATCTCGATAAGGCAATCAGCATCCTTGTTCAGTGAACCCCTTTTGTATGACGTAACCGCCATAACTGTAATTCCATAAGTTTTAGGGACCACCGCGCGAGTCGACTACTCGGATTTTTAATGGATTGTAACCAACACAAGAATGGTGATCTGTTACTATCGTAAAATGCTGGATCCCCATAAATAATGGTCGAAAGAGATTGGACTGCCCAAACGGCTTAGACACTCTAATTCGGTGCTAGAGTATAGTTGTTCCGATTTCGTTACGGTTCGTGAAATAAACGATATCGGATACATATTTCCAGTTGCCTCATCTCTTTGTAATAAAACAGCTCCAATACCGGCGTGACTAGCGTCTACATGTAGTTCTGTTTCGGCTAGTGGGTTGTAATGCGCCAAAACCGAAGCGCTCGCGAGTTTAGCTTTTAATATTTCGAACGCCCTGTTTTGACTATGTTCCCACCTAAATTGTTTCCTATCTCCTAAGTTATTATACAAGGGTTTAGCTATGGCGGCAAAATTTTCGATAAAACGTCTGTAATAGTTGCACATTCCCAGAAACTTTTGTATGTCCTTTTGTTTACAAGGCGTTGGAAACTCGCTTATCGCTTTTACTTTGTCCGGATTGGGTAATATACCCTGTTCCGAAGCTTCAAAACCGAGTATTTTAGCTACCCGCTGGCCAAAAATGCATTTAGGTGGTTTTAAGGTTAATCCCGCACTACGTATGCGATCAAAAACTTTTTGTAAATTTTCTAAGTGTTCATCGAAAGTTTTGCTCATTACAATAACGTCATCTAAATAAATGACGACTTCTTTCCACTTAAGATCCTTGAACACGGTATCCGCAAGCCTCTGAAATGTACTTGGAGCTCCGCAAAGCCCAAAACTCATCCTATTGAACTCATAAACGCCGTCGTTTACAACAAATGCAGTTTTTGGTTTATCCGATTCCTTAATAGGGCACTGCCAATACCCTGAATTTAAATCTAAATTAGTAAAGAAGCTGTTTCCACTCAAGGTAACTTAAGATATCATCAATCAAAGGTAGAGGGTAGGTTGACTTCCTTGTTACCGCGTTTAACTTTCTATAATCCACGCAAAATCTGTATGATCCGTCGGGTTTCTTAACGAGTACGACCGGGGCGCTCCATTCGGCGTTAGATGGCCTTATTACTCCCAAATCCAACATTTCTTGGACTTGTTCTTGGATAATTGACCTTTCTTTATGTGACACCCTATACGGCCTCGACGGATCGGTTGTGCCTCTCCGGTGTCAATCTCATGCTCCGCTAAATTGGTCAACCCTAGGGTACTATTGTCCCATGCCATTAGATCTCTATTTTTCTCGAGTAGCTGTTCGAGTTGTTCTTTTTGGTGTCGTAGTCAAGGCTTGTTCCTATTTTAAATGCCTTATCTCTAGTCTTGTCATTTATAAAAAGCTGTAGTGCTGAATCGTCGGAGTCTATATCCTCCAACTTAATAGGTGAATCTATTTTTCCAAATCTTGAATATGTCCGGTTTTGAAAAAACGCTCCTCAACTACTATCATGGCAAACTATGCTAATAATACTGATCTATTGGCATCCCACACAGGTCTGGCATCGGTCTCAAGGAACTTGCAAAACAGCTTAACCAATCAATCACATCAAATCATTTGATATTCACATTACAGCGCGGCGGTACAGTCAAATTCAAAACTCAAGTCTTGAATTAAATTAGTATAAAATAATAAAATTGTTGAAAGTTGCATAAACTCGCTTTATTATTCAGGCACTTCTTATTGTAACTTTACAATTCACAACGCAAGTTTTATATGAAAACTATTGCTGTTTATGATGTCAATAAACAAACTGTCAACTTTATAAAAATCACATTTATTTTACAGAACTTTCAATGTCTTCAAAAAATAGCAGAAATTTTTTTGCTAATGTTAGAAAATGTATCATTCTGACGATATTACGATAATAATTATATTCGCGAACATCTTCCACTCAAGATTTATGTATTGTCGTTGTTAAAAACAAATAAACAACCCTTCAAACTAAAAAAAAAACATTTGTTTTTCTCCCATAATTTTCACTGTCCTTCAAAAATGTAGGTTGATATAACTATAAAAATTTCTCCTAATGTTAGGAAGTGTGTCCGTCTGACGACGATTACAAACAAAATTTACATCTGCCGATATCTTCGGCATCCTTCCAAATTTACATATTGTCGTCAGTGAAACCAATAAATAATATTTAAAAAGCATGAATCGCAATGTTTCATTTTGCGATTCTAATTATTCTGATTTTCTAAAAAAATATTCGTTGTTGTTTAGGCGCTTTTTTAAACTCTTTAGACAGTCCGTATAAAATCCGTGTTTATATTTTCACTTATACATATTAAATAGCTTAATTTTTAGGCAAACAGTTTTCGAAGGTTAATTATCATGGTCCCTATGTATGATTTACTCAACCTATTATTATGTTTTCATTGTTTTCACTTTCACTTCTTTTTATAAGTTTGTTTAGGATCTAACATTTATTTAAGTTACAACTAGTCAAGTTTCATGACCAAACAATAGACCACAATTAAACTTATTGTTAGTATCTAGTAAATGAACATAAGTTGTGTCTTTATAAAAATAAGCTAGGTTTAACCACCAAGCAAGAATATGAAATCGTTTTTTTTTATAAGCTTTTACTGTTTTTAACAGAAAAAAAGAATACTGGTAGAAACATGCATTTATATCTTAATTATATTTAGAGATGATTTAAGATTTCATATAGTATTCATGTTTAACATTTTCAGCATAGTGAATTTAATTTCTATACAGGGTGTAACAGCGGTAACGCCGTGGTCTCTGGTGGTCAAATGGTAACAATTTTTGAAATATTATATATTAGAATATATGTAGGTAGATCAGATCTACAATTTAAAACTAATATGCAATATACAGGATGTTCCAAAACTTAGCAGTACATGGCATTATTATGGCATTTTTGAAGTGTACACTAAAAACTAGAACAATTTTATTTAAGGTTCCCTATACCTAATTTTTATAGTTTATGAGATATTTCAATTTGTTTAAAAATGCAATGTTGCAAAAAAAGTCTAGTATCTCGGAAACGAATTAATTTAGAGAAGTGAAATGAAAACCGTAAATAGCAAATCTTTTGGGTGATTGAATGCGACATTCAACGTTTTCTAGTAGTATACAGGATATTCAAGTACCTAAGTCAAAGTTTGTGAACTTTACTCGTGCGTAACTTGTTATTTTAAAATGGAACAACAACAGTATATTTTTAACCTTGATAGATAGGAATTTTTATTTTATTTAAACCAGTATTAGGAGTCCCTATACCTCACTCGACTAGTTTTTAAGTTATTTGGGTTTTTTAGGTGGTTTAAGTAAATTGTCATTATCTTACCTTAATTTAATCTAGGTAGCTGGTGATTTTTTGAATGTGTCAATTTGATGTGTATCCAGTTAGCACCATGAAAGCATACTCGTTGCAAGAAAGAACTGATATGATTTGTTATTGGTGAGGTGTCAGGAAAATTGCTTCCTTTGCGTCTGCGGGTGTATGCGCAGAAGTACCATAATCGAAAACATCCAGAATAAAAGGGTATTTGAAAAACTGTTGGACAGATTTCGTACCACAGGCAGCGTTACTACATAAAGCGACATAAAACAACAATTGTAAGCGAAGAAATGAATTGTGTATTAGGAAGCAGTCATTGAAGAAACGCATAGCAGCACAAGAAAGATTGCTAAGGAATTGGATTTAAGTCACATGACTGTATCTAGGATCCTGAAAAACACCAATACCATTCCCTACCTCTTTTCAAACACCACAACAATTATACCCTATGGATTACAGACGAAGAGTTGATTTTTGCAATGTGGGCGCTCGAAAGATACGCAGAAGAAAATGATTTTCTAAAATTATGTCTATTCATTGACGAATCCAAATTTGCATAATAAACGGAACCTAGTAACCTGTCACAATTCCATTATTATGATACGAAAATCGTCCTCTTTTTCATCCTTGGAGTCAGCGGCAGATAGTGGCAG